>LR989864.1:11725635-11775635 GCA_905146925.1 Autographa gamma
TGGCGGTTCCGTTCTATACACGTGGATTTCAGGTAAGTAAGAAAATCAACAAATCTGCAATTTCTCGCGTTTTTTGCGAGCTAGCCGCACGTGAGTGGTGTCGTTAGCTGCGTCTCGGCGAGAGCTAGCTAACCGTGTAATAAAATATGGTGAGTCTAATATAAAAATTTAAAGTTATGGTCAAAAAACTGATTTTTCAGTACAAAATTTAGAGTTATTTATGCAGAATTACTATTTAAATGCCAAAACTGGTGGTTTCGAGGCGCACAAAGCGTTCTAGACACCAGCCCCGACAAGTGAGCAAAGTTGAATCGCTAATCAGTGCAATTAATTAGCGCAAAACAATGAAATTTAATGAATTTTATCAAAAATAGCTTTATTTAGGACAATTTTTATGATATAATATCAAATTATTTCGCACCTAGACGGTATAAAACGCGCCTAGGGGTTGGACGAAGCCAAGGTAAGGTGATAGAAACGAAAACGGCGCAGAAGTACGAAGTTTCTTCTAAAAGTGTTTTCGAATGTATGGCGGTTCCGTTCTATACACGTGGATTTCAGGTAAGTAAGAAAATCAACAAATCTGCAATTTCTCGCGTTTTTTGCGAGCTAGCCGCACGTGAGTGGTGTCGTTAGCTGCGTCTCGGCGAGAGCTAGCTAACCGTGTAATAAAATAAGGTGAGTCTAATATAAAAATTTAAAGTTATGGTCAAAAAACTGATTTTTCAGTACAAAATTTAGAGTTATTTATGCAGAATTACTATTTAAATGCCAAAACTGGTGGTTTCGAGGCGCACAAAGCGTTCTAGACACCAGCCCCGACAAGTGAGCAAAGTTGAATCGCTAATCAGTGCAATTAATTAGCGCAAAACAATGAAATTTAATGAATTTTATCAAAAATAGCTTTATTTAGGACAATTTTATGTTATAATATCAAATTATTTCGCACCTAGACGGTATAAAACGCGCCTAGGGGTTGGACGAAGCCAAGGTAAGGTGATAGAAACGAAAACGGCGCAGAAGTACGAAGTTTCTTCTAAAAGTGTTTTCGAATGTATGGCGGTTCCGTTCTATACACGTGGATTTCAGGTAAGTAAGAAAATCAACAAATCTGCAATTTCTCGCGTTTTTTGCGAGCTAGCCGCACGTGAGTGGTGTCGTTAGCTGCGTCTCGGCGAGAGCTAGCTAACCGTGTAATAAAATATGGTGAGTCTAATATAAAAATTTAAAGTTATGGTCAAAAAACTGATTTTTCAGTACAAAATTTAGAGTTATTTATGCAGAATTACTATTTAAATGCCAAAACTGGTGGTTTCGAGGCGCACAAAGCGTTCTAGACACCAGCCCCGACAAGTGAGCAAAGTTGAATCGCTAATCAGTGCAATTAATTAGCGCAAAACAATGAAATTTAATGAATTTTATCAAAAATAGCTTTATTTAGGACAATTTTATGTTATAATATCAAATTATTTCGCACCTAGACGGTATAAAACGCGCCTAGGGGTTGGACGAAGCCAAGGTAAGGTGATAGAAACGAAAACGGCGCAGAAGTACGAAGTTTCTTCTAAAAGTGTTTTCGAATGTATGGCGGTTCCGTTCTATACACGTGGATTTCAGGTAAGTAAGAAAATCAACAAATCTGCAATTTCTCGCGTTTTTTGCGAGCTAGCCGCACGTGAGTGGTGTCGTTAGCTGCGTCTCGGCGAGAGCTAGCTAACCGTGTAATAAAATATGGTGAGTCTAATATAAAAATTTAAAGTTATGGTCAAAAAACTGATTTTTCAGTACAAAATTTAGAGTTATTTATGCAGAATTACTATTTAAATGCCAAAACTGGTGGTTTCGAGGCGCACAAAGCGTTCTAGACACCAGCCCCGACAAGTGAGCAAAGTTGAATCGCTAATCAGTGCAATTAATTAGCGCAAAACAATGAAATTTAATGAATTTTATCAAAAATAGCTTTATTTAGGACAATTTTATGTTATAATATCAAATTATTTCGCACCTAGACGGTATAAAACGCGCCTAGGGGTTGGACGAAGCCAAGGTAAGGTGATAGAAACGAAAACGGCGCAGAAGTACGAAGTTTCTTCTAAAAGTGTTTTCGAATGTATGGCGGTTCCGTTCTATACACGTGGATTTCAGGTAAGTAAGAAAATCAACAAATCTGCAATTTCTCGCGTTTTTTGCGAGCTAGCCGCACGTGAGTGGTGTCGTTAGCTGCGTCTCGGCGAGAGCTAGCTAACCGTGTAATAAAATATGGTGAGTCTAATATAAAAATTTAAAGTTATGGTCAAAAAACTGATTTTTCAGTACAAAATTTAGAGTTATTTATGCAGAATTACTATTTAAATGCCAAAACTGGTGGTTTCGAGGCGCACAAAGCGTTCTAGACACCAGCCCCGACAAGTGAGCAAAGTTGAATCGCTAATCAGTGCAATTAATTAGCGCAAAACAATGAAATTTAATGAATTTTATCAAAAATAGCTTTATTTAGGACAATTTTATGTTATAATATCAAATTATTTCGCACCTAGACGGTATAAAACGCGCCTAGGGGTTGGACGAAGCCAAGGTAAGGTGATAGAAACGAAAACGGCGCAGAAGTACGAAGTTTCTTCTAAAAGTGTTTTCGAATGTATGGCGGTTCCGTTCTATACACGTGGATTTCAGGTAAGTAAGAAAATCAACAAATCTGCAATTTCTCGCGTTTTTTGCGAGCTAGCCGCACGTGAGTGGTGTCGTTAGCTGCGTCTCGGCGAGAGCTAGCTAACCGTGTAATAAAATATGGTGAGTCTAATATAAAAATTTAAAGTTATGGTCAAAAAACTGATTTTTCAGTACAAAATTTAGAGTTATTTATGCAGAATTACTATTTAAATGCCAAAACTGGTGGTTTCGAGGCGCACAAAGCGTTCTAGACACCAGCCCCGACAAGTGAGCAAAGTTGAATCGCTAATCAGTGCAATTAATTAGCGCAAAACAATGAAATTTAATGAATTTTATCAAAAATAGCTTTATTTAGGACAATTTTATGTTATAATATCAAATTATTTCGCACCTAGACGGTATAAAACGCGCCTAGGGGTTGGACGAAGCCAAGGTAAGGTGATAGAAACGAAAACGGCGCAGAAGTACGAAGTTTCTTCTAAAAGTGTTTTCGAATGTATGGCGGTTCCGTTCTATACACGTGGATTTCAGGTAAGTAAGAAAATCAACAAATCTGCAATTTCTCGCGTTTTTTGCGAGCTAGCCGCACGTGAGTGGTGTCGTTAGCTGCGTCTCGGCGAGAGCTAGCTAACCGTGTAATAAAATATGGTGAGTCTAATATAAAAATTTAAAGTTATGGTCAAAAAACTGATTTTTCAGTACAAAATTTAGAGTTATTTATGCAGAATTACTATTTAAATGCCAAAACTGGTGGTTTCGAGGCGCACAAAGCGTTCTAGACACCAGCCCCGACAAGTGAGCAAAGTTGAATCGCTAATCAGTGCAATTAATTAGCGCAAAACAATGAAATTTAATGAATTTTATCAAAAATAGCTTTATTTAGGACAATTTTATGTTATAATATCAAATTATTTCGCACCTAGACGGTATAAAACGCGCCTAGGGGTTGGACGAAGCCAAGGTAAGGTGATAGAAACGAAAACGGCGCAGAAGTACGAAGTTTCTTCTAAAAGTGTTTTCGAATGTATGGCGGTTCCGTTCTATACACGTGGATTTCAGGTAAGTAAGAAAATCAACAAATCTGCAATTTCTCGCGTTTTTTGCGAGCTAGCCGCACGTGAGTGGTGTCGTTAGCTGCGTCTCGGCGAGAGCTAGCTAACCGTGTAATAAAATATGGTGAGTCTAATATAAAAATTTAAAGTTATGGTCAAAAAACTGATTTTTCAGTACAAAATTTAGAGTTATTTATGCAGAATTACTATTTAAATGCCAAAACTGGTGGTTTCGAGGCGCACAAAGCGTTCTAGACACCAGCCCCGACAAGTGAGCAAAGTTGAATCGCTAATCAGTGCAATTAATTAGCGCAAAACAATGAAATTTAATGAATTTTATCAAAAATAGCTTTATTTAGGACAATTTTATGTTATAATATCAAATTATTTCGCACCTAGACGGTATAAAACGCGCCTAGGGGTTGGACGAAGCCAAGGTAAGGTGATAGAAACGAAAACGGCGCAGAAGTACGAAGTTTCTTCTAAAAGTGTTTTCGAATGTATGGCGGTTCCGTTCTATACACGTGGATTTCAGGTAAGTAAGAAAATCAACAAATCTGCAATTTCTCGCGTTTTTTGCGAGCTAGCCGCACGTGAGTGGTGTCGTTAGCTGCGTCTCGGCGAGAGCTAGCTAACCGTGTAATAAAATATGGTGAGTCTAATATAAAAATTTAAAGTTATGGTCAAAAAACTGATTTTTCAGTACAAAATTTAGAGTTATTTATGCAGAATTACTATTTAAATGCCAAAACTGGTGGTTTCGAGGCGCACAAAGCGTTCTAGACACCAGCCCCGACAAGTGAGCAAAGTTGAATCGCTAATCAGTGCAATTAATTAGCGCAAAACAATGAAATTTAATGAATTTTATCAAAAATAGCTTTATTTAGGACAATTTTATGTTATAATATCAAATTATTTCGCACCTAGACGGTATAAAACGCGCCTAGGGGTTGGACGAAGCCAAGGTAAGGTGATAGAAACGAAAACGGCGCAGAAGTACGAAGTTTCTTCTAAAAGTGTTTTCGAATGTATGGCGGTTCCGTTCTATACACGTGGATTTCAGGTAAGTAAGAAAATCAACAAATCTGCAATTTCTCGCGTTTTTTGCGAGCTAGCCGCACGTGAGTGGTGTCGTTAGCTGCGTCTCGGCGAGAGCTAGCTAACCGTGTAATAAAATATGGTGAGTCTAATATAAAAATTTAAAGTTATGGTCAAAAAACTGATTTTTCAGTACAAAATTTAGAGTTATTTATGCAGAATTACTATTTAAATGCCAAAACTGGTGGTTTCGAGGCGCACAAAGCGTTCTAGACACCAGCCCCGACAAGTGAGCAAAGTTGAATCGCTAATCAGTGCAATTAATTAGCGCAAAACAATGAAATTTAATGAATTTTATCAAAAATAGCTTTATTTAGGACAATTTTATGTTATAATATCAAATTATTTCGCACCTAGACGGTATAAAACGCGCCTAGGGGTTGGACGAAGCCAAGGTAAGGTGATAGAAACGAAAACGGCGCAGAAGTACGAAGTTTCTTCTAAAAGTGTTTTCGAATGTATGGCGGTTCCGTTCTATACACGTGGATTTCAGGTAAGTAAGAAAATCAACAAATCTGCAATTTCTCGCGTTTTTTGCGAGCTAGCCGCACGTGAGTGGTGTCGTTAGCTGCGTCTCGGCGAGAGCTAGCTAACCGTGTAATAAAATATGGTGAGTCTAATATAAAAATTTAAAGTTATGGTCAAAAAACTGATTTTTCAGTACAAAATTTAGAGTTATTTATGCAGAATTACTATTTAAATGCCAAAACTGGTGGTTTCGAGGCGCACAAAGCGTTCTAGACACCAGCCCCGACAAGTGAGCAAAGTTGAATCGCTAATCAGTGCAATTAATTAGCGCAAAACAATGAAATTTAATGAATTTTATCAAAAATAGCTTTATTTAGGACAATTTTATGTTATAATATCAAATTATTTCGCACCTAGACGGTATAAAACGCGCCTAGGGGTTGGACGAAGCCAAGGTAAGGTGATAGAAACGAAAACGGCGCAGAAGTACGAAGTTTCTTCTAAAAGTGTTTTCGAATGTATGGCGGTTCCGTTCTATACACGTGGATTTCAGGTAAGTAAGAAAATCAACAAATCTGCAATTTCTCGCGTTTTTTGCGAGCTAGCCGCACGTGAGTGGTGTCGTTAGCTGCGTCTCGGCGAGAGCTAGCTAACCGTGTAATAAAATATGGTGAGTCTAATATAAAAATTTAAAGTTATGGTCAAAAAACTGATTTTTCAGTACAAAATTTAGAGTTATTTATGCAGAATTACTATTTAAATGCCAAAACTGGTGGTTTCGAGGCGCACAAAGCGTTCTAGACACCAGCCCCGACAAGTGAGCAAAGTTGAATCGCTAATCAGTGCAATTAATTAGCGCAAAACAATGAAATTTAATGAATTTTATCAAAAATAGCTTTATTTAGGACAATTTTATGTTATAATATCAAATTATTTCGCACCTAGACGGTATAAAACGCGCCTAGGGGTTGGACGAAGCCAAGGTAAGGTGATAGAAACGAAAACGGCGCAGAAGTACGAAGTTTCTTCTAAAAGTGTTTTCGAATGTATGGCGGTTCCGTTCTATACACGTGGATTTCAGGTAAGTAAGAAAATCAACAAATCTGCAATTTCTCGCGTTTTTTGCGAGCTAGCCGCACGTGAGTGGTGTCGTTAGCTGCGTCTCGGCGAGAGCTAGCTAACCGTGTAATAAAATATGGTGAGTCTAATATAAAAATTTAAAGTTATGGTCAAAAAACTGATTTTTCAGTACAAAATTTAGAGTTATTTATGCAGAATTACTATTTAAATGCCAAAACTGGTGGTTTCGAGGCGCACAAAGCGTTCTAGACACCAGCCCCGACAAGTGAGCAAAGTTGAATCGCTAATCAGTGCAATTAATTAGCGCAAAACAATGAAATTTAATGAATTTTATCAAAAATAGCTTTATTTAGGACAATTTTATGTTATAATATCAAATTATTTCGCACCTAGACGGTATAAAACGCGCCTAGGGGTTGGACGAAGCCAAGGTAAGGTGATAGAAACGAAAACGGCGCAGAAGTACGAAGTTTCTTCTAAAAGTGTTTTCGAATGTATGGCGGTTCCGTTCTATACACGTGGATTTCAGGTAAGTAAGAAAATCAACAAATCTGCAATTTCTCGCGTTTTTTGCGAGCTAGCCGCACGTGAGTGGTGTCGTTAGCTGCGTCTCGGCGAGAGCTAGCTAACCGTGTAATAAAATAAGGTGAGTCTAATATAAAAATTTAAAGTTATGGTCAAAAAACTGATTTTTCAGTACAAAATTTAGAGTTATTTATGCAGAATTACTATTTAAATGCCAAAACTGGTGGTTTCGAGGCGCACAAAGCGTTCTAGACACCAGCCCCGACAAGTGAGCAAAGTTGAATCGCTAATCAGTGCAATTAATTAGCGCAAAACAATGAAATTTAATGAATTTTATCAAAAATAGCTTTATTTAGGACAATTTTATGTTATAATATCAAATTATTTCGCACCTAGACGGTATAAAACGCGCCTAGGGGTTGGACGAAGCCAAGGTAAGGTGATAGAAACGAAAACGGCGCAGAAGTACGAAGTTTCTTCTAAAAGTGTTTTCGAATGTATGGCGGTTCCGTTCTATACACGTGGATTTCAGGTAAGTAAGAAAATCAACAAATCTGCAATTTCTCGCGTTTTTTGCGAGCTAGCCGCACGTGAGTGGTGTCGTTAGCTGCGTCTCGGCGAGAGCTAGCTAACCGTGTAATAAAATATGGTGAGTCTAATATAAAAATTTAAAGTTATGGTCAAAAAACTGATTTTTCAGTACAAAATTTAGAGTTATTTATGCAGAATTACTATTTAAATGCCAAAACTGGTGGTTTCGAGGCGCACAAAGCGTTCTAGACACCAGCCCCGACAAGTGAGCAAAGTTGAATCGCTAATCAGTGCAATTAATTAGCGCAAAACAATGAAATTTAATGAATTTTATCAAAAATAGCTTTATTTAGGACAATTTTATGTTATAATATCAAATTATTTCGCACCTAGACGGTATAAAACGCGCCTAGGGGTTGGACGAAGCCAAGGTAAGGTGATAGAAACGAAAACGGCGCAGAAGTACGAAGTTTCTTCTAAAAGTGTTTTCGAATGTATGGCGGTTCCGTTCTATACACGTGGATTTCAGGTAAGTAAGAAAATCAACAAATCTGCAATTTCTCGCGTTTTTTGCGAGCTAGCCGCACGTGAGTGGTGTCGTTAGCTGCGTCTCGGCGAGAGCTAGCTAACCGTGTAATAAAATATGGTGAGTCTAATATAAAAATTTAAAGTTATGGTCAAAAAACTGATTTTTCAGTACAAAATTTAGAGTTATTTATGCAGAATTACTATTTAAATGCCAAAACTGGTGGTTTCGAGGCGCACAAAGCGTTCTAGACACCAGCCCCGACAAGTGAGCAAAGTTGAATCGCTAATCAGTGCAATTAATTAGCGCAAAACAATGAAATTTAATGAATTTTATCAAAAATAGCTTTATTTAGGACAATTTTATGTTATAATATCAAATTATTTCGCACCTAGACGGTATAAAACGCGCCTAGGGGTTGGACGAAGCCAAGGTAAGGTGATAGAAACGAAAACGGCGCAGAAGTACGAAGTTTCTTCTAAAAGTGTTTTCGAATGTATGGCGGTTCCGTTCTATACACGTGGATTTCAGGTAAGTAAGAAAATCAACAAATCTGCAATTTCTCGCGTTTTTTGCGAGCTAGCCGCACGTGAGTGGTGTCGTTAGCTGCGTCTCGGCGAGAGCTAGCTAACCGTGTAATAAAATATGGTGAGTCTAATATAAAAATTTAAAGTTATGGTCAAAAAACTGATTTTTCAGTACAAAATTTAGAGTTATTTATGCAGAATTACTATTTAAATGCCAAAACTGGTGGTTTCGAGGCGCACAAAGCGTTCTAGACACCAGCCCCGACAAGTGAGCAAAGTTGAATCGCTAATCAGTGCAATTAATTAGCGCAAAACAATGAAATTTAATGAATTTTATCAAAAATAGCTTTATTTAGGACAATTTTATGTTATAATATCAAATTATTTCGCACCTAGACGGTATAAAACGCGCCTAGGGGTTGGACGAAGCCAAGGTAAGGTGATAGAAACGAAAACGGCGCAGAAGTACGAAGTTTCTTCTAAAAGTGTTTTCGAATGTATGGCGGTTCCGTTCTATACACGTGGATTTCAGGTAAGTAAGAAAATCAACAAATCTGCAATTTCTCGCGTTTTTTGCGAGCTAGCCGCACGTGAGTGGTGTCGTTAGCTGCGTCTCGGCGAGAGCTAGCTAACCGTGTAATAAAATATGGTGAGTCTAATATAAAAATTTAAAGTTATGGTCAAAAAACTGATTTTTCAGTACAAAATTTAGAGTTATTTATGCAGAATTACTATTTAAATGCCAAAACTGGTGGTTTCGAGGCGCACAAAGCGTTCTAGACACCAGCCCCGACAAGTGAGCAAAGTTGAATCGCTAATCAGTGCAATTAATTAGCGCAAAACAATGAAATTTAATGAATTTTATCAAAAATAGCTTTATTTAGGACAATTTTATGTTATAATATCAAATTATTTCGCACCTAGACGGTATAAAACGCGCCTAGGGGTTGGACGAAGCCAAGGTAAGGTGATAGAAACGAAAACGGCGCAGAAGTACGAAGTTTCTTCTAAAAGTGTTTTCGAATGTATGGCGGTTCCGTTCTATACACGTGGATTTCAGGTAAGTAAGAAAATCAACAAATCTGCAATTTCTCGCGTTTTTTGCGAGCTAGCCGCACGTGAGTGGTGTCGTTAGCTGCGTCTCGGCGAGAGCTAGCTAACCGTGTAATAAAATATGGTGAGTCTAATATAAAAATTTAAAGTTATGGTCAAAAAACTGATTTTTCAGTACAAAATTTAGAGTTATTTATGCAGAATTACTATTTAAATGCCAAAACTGGTGGTTTCGAGGCGCACAAAGCGTTCTAGACACCAGCCCCGACAAGTGAGCAAAGTTGAATCGCTAATCAGTGCAATTAATTAGCGCAAAACAATGAAATTTAATGAATTTTATCAAAAATAGCTTTATTTAGGACAATTTTATGTTATAATATCAAATTATTTCGCACCTAGACGGTATAAAACGCGCCTAGGGGTTGGACGAAGCCAAGGTAAGGTGATAGAAACGAAAACGGCGCAGAAGTACGAAGTTTCTTCTAAAAGTGTTTTCGAATGTATGGCGGTTCCGTTCTATACACGTGGATTTCAGGTAAGTAAGAAAATCAACAAATCTGCAATTTCTCGCGTTTTTTGCGAGCTAGCCGCACGTGAGTGGTGTCGTTAGCTGCGTCTCGGCGAGAGCTAGCTAACCGTGTAATAAAATATGGTGAGTCTAATATAAAAATTTAAAGTTATGGTCAAAAAACTGATTTTTCAGTACAAAATTTAGAGTTATTTATGCAGAATTACTATTTAAATGCCAAAACTGGTGGTTTCGAGGCGCACAAAGCGTTCTAGACACCAGCCCCGACAAGTGAGCAAAGTTGAATCGCTAATCAGTGCAATTAATTAGCGCAAAACAATGAAATTTAATGAATTTTATCAAAAATAGCTTTATTTAGGACAATTTTATGTTATAATATCAAATTATTTCGCACCTAGACGGTATAAAACGCGCCTAGGGGTTGGACGAAGCCAAGGTAAGGTGATAGAAACGAAAACGGCGCAGAAGTACGAAGTTTCTTCTAAAAGTGTTTTCGAATGTATGGCGGTTCCGTTCTATACACGTGGATTTCAGGTAAGTAAGAAAATCAACAAATCTGCAATTTCTCGCGTTTTTTGCGAGCTAGCCGCACGTGAGTGGTGTCGTTAGCTGCGTCTCGGCGAGAGCTAGCTAACCGTGTAATAAAATATGGTGAGTCTAATATAAAAATTTAAAGTTATGGTCAAAAAACTGATTTTTCAGTACAAAATTTAGAGTTATTTATGCAGAATTACTATTTAAATGCCAAAACTGGTGGTTTCGAGGCGCACAAAGCGTTCTAGACACCAGCCCCGACAAGTGAGCAAAGTTGAATCGCTAATCAGTGCAATTAATTAGCGCAAAACAATGAAATTTAATGAATTTTATCAAAAATAGCTTTATTTAGGACAATTTTATGTTATAATATCAAATTATTTCGCACCTAGACGGTATAAAACGCGCCTAGGGGTTGGACGAAGCCAAGGTAAGGTGATAGAAACGAAAACGGCGCAGAAGTACGAAGTTTCTTCTAAAAGTGTTTTCGAATGTATGGCGGTTCCGTTCTATACACGTGGATTTCAGGTAAGTAAGAAAATCAACAAATCTGCAATTTCTCGCGTTTTTTGCGAGCTAGCCGCACGTGAGTGGTGTCGTTAGCTGCGTCTCGGCGAGAGCTAGCTAACCGTGTAATAAAATATGGTGAGTCTAATATAAAAATTTAAAGTTATGGTCAAAAAACTGATTTTTCAGTACAAAATTTAGAGTTATTTATGCAGAATTACTATTTAAATGCCAAAACTGGTGGTTTCGAGGCGCACAAAGCGTTCTAGACACCAGCCCCGACAAGTGAGCAAAGTTGAATCGCTAATCAGTGCAATTAATTAGCGCAAAACAATGAAATTTAATGAATTTTATCAAAAATAGCTTTATTTAGGACAATTTTATGTTATAATATCAAATTATTTCGCACCTAGACGGTATAAAACGCGCCTAGGGGTTGGACGAAGCCAAGGTAAGGTGATAGAAACGAAAACGGCGCAGAAGTACGAAGTTTCTTCTAAAAGTGTTTTCGAATGTATGGCGGTTCCGTTCTATACACGTGGATTTCAGGTAAGTAAGAAAATCAACAAATCTGCAATTTCTCGCGTTTTTTGCGAGCTAGCCGCACGTGAGTGGTGTCGTTAGCTGCGTCTCGGCGAGAGCTAGCTAACCGTGTAATAAAATATGGTGAGTCTAATATAAAAATTTAAAGTTATGGTCAAAAAACTGATTTTTCAGTACAAAATTTAGAGTTATTTATGCAGAATTACTATTTAAATGCCAAAACTGGTGGTTTCGAGGCGCACAAAGCGTTCTAGACACCAGCCCCGACAAGTGAGCAAAGTTGAATCGCTAATCAGTGCAATTAATTAGCGCAAAACAATGAAATTTAATGAATTTTATCAAAAATAGCTTTATTTAGGACAATTTTATGTTATAATATCAAATTATTTCGCACCTAGACGGTATAAAACGCGCCTAGGGGTTGGACGAAGCCAAGGTAAGGTGATAGAAACGAAAACGGCGCAGAAGTACGAAGTTTCTTCTAAAAGTGTTTTCGAATGTATGGCGGTTCCGTTCTATACACGTGGATTTCAGGTAAGTAAGAAAATCAACAAATCTGCAATTTCTCGCGTTTTTTGCGAGCTAGCCGCACGTGAGTGGTGTCGTTAGCTGCGTCTCGGCGAGAGCTAGCTAACCGTGTAATAAAATATGGTGAGTCTAATATAAAAATTTAAAGTTATGGTCAAAAAACTGATTTTTCAGTACAAAATTTAGAGTTATTTATGCAGAATTACTATTTAAATGCCAAAACTGGTGGTTTCGAGGCGCACAAAGCGTTCTAGACACCAGCCCCGACAAGTGAGCAAAGTTGAATCGCTAATCAGTGCAATTAATTAGCGCAAAACAATGAAATTTAATGAATTTTATCAAAAATAGCTTTATTTAGGACAATTTTATGTTATAATATCAAATTATTTCGCACCTAGACGGTATAAAACGCGCCTAGGGGTTGGACGAAGCCAAGGTAAGGTGATAGAAACGAAAACGGCGCAGAAGTACGAAGTTTCTTCTAAAAGTGTTTTCGAATGTATGGCGGTTCCGTTCTATACACGTGGATTTCAGGTAAGTAAGAAAATCAACAAATCTGCAATTTCTCGCGTTTTTTGCGAGCTAGCCGCACGTGAGTGGTGTCGTTAGCTGCGTCTCGGCGAGAGCTAGCTAACCGTGTAATAAAATATGGTGAGTCTAATATAAAAATTTAAAGTTATGGTCAAAAAACTGATTTTTCAGTACAAAATTTAGAGTTATTTATGCAGAATTACTATTTAAATGCCAAAACTGGTGGTTTCGAGGCGCACAAAGCGTTCTAGACACCAGCCCCGACAAGTGAGCAAAGTTGAATCGCTAATCAGTGCAATTAATTAGCGCAAAACAATGAAATTTAATGAATTTTATCAAAAATAGCTTTATTTAGGACAATTTTATGTTATAATATCAAATTATTTCGCACCTAGACGGTATAAAACGCGCCTAGGGGTTGGACGAAGCCAAGGTAAGGTGATAGAAACGAAAACGGCGCAGAAGTACGAAGTTTCTTCTAAAAGTGTTTTCGAATGTATGGCGGTTCCGTTCTATACACGTGGATTTCAGGTAAGTAAGAAAATCAACAAATCTGCAATTTCTCGCGTTTTTTGCGAGCTAGCCGCACGTGAGTGGTGTCGTTAGCTGCGTCTCGGCGAGAGCTAGCTAACCGTGTAATAAAATATGGTGAGTCTAATATAAAAATTTAAAGTTATGGTCAAAAAACTGATTTTTCAGTACAAAATTTAGAGTTATTTATGCAGAATTACTATTTAAATGCCAAAACTGGTGGTTTCGAGGCGCACAAAGCGTTCTAGACACCAGCCCCGACAAGTGAGCAAAGTTGAATCGCTAATCAGTGCAATTAATTAGCGCAAAACAATGAAATTTAATGAATTTTATCAAAAATAGCTTTATTTAGGACAATTTTATGTTATAATATCAAATTATTTCGCACCTAGACGGTATAAAACGCGCCTAGGGGTTGGACGAAGCCAAGGTAAGGTGATAGAAACGAAAACGGCGCAGAAGTACGAAGTTTCTTCTAAAAGTGTTTTCGAATGTATGGCGGTTCCGTTCTATACACGTGGATTTCAGGTAAGTAAGAAAATCAACAAATCTGCAATTTCTCGCGTTTTTTGCGAGCTAGCCGCACGTGAGTGGTGTCGTTAGCTGCGTCTCGGCGAGAGCTAGCTAACCGTGTAATAAAATATGGTGAGTCTAATATAAAAATTTAAAGTTATGGTCAAAAAACTGATTTTTCAGTACAAAATTTAGAGTTATTTATGCAGAATTACTATTTAAATGCCAAAACTGGTGGTTTCGAGGCGCACAAAGCGTTCTAGACACCAGCCCCGACAAGTGAGCAAAGTTGAATCGCTAATCAGTGCAATTAATTAGCGCAAAACAATGAAATTTAATGAATTTTATCAAAAATAGCTTTATTTAGGACAATTTTATGTTATAATATCAAATTATTTCGCACCTAGACGGTATAAAACGCGCCTAGGGGTTGGACGAAGCCAAGGTAAGGTGATAGAAACGAAAACGGCGCAGAAGTACGAAGTTTCTTCTAAAAGTGTTTTCGAATGTATGGCGGTTCCGTTCTATACACGTGGATTTCAGGTAAGTAAGAAAATCAACAAATCTGCAATTTCTCGCGTTTTTTGCGAGCTAGCCGCACGTGAGTGGTGTCGTTAGCTGCGTCTCGGCGAGAGCTAGCTAACCGTGTAATAAAATATGGTGAGTCTAATATAAAAATTTAAAGTTATGGTCAAAAAACTGATTTTTCAGTACAAAATTTAGAGTTATTTATGCAGAATTACTATTTAAATGCCAAAACTGGTGGTTTCGAGGCGCACAAAGCGTTCTAGACACCAGCCCCGACAAGTGAGCAAAGTTGAATCGCTAATCAGTGCAATTAATTAGCGCAAAACAATGAAATTTAATGAATTTTATCAAAAATAGCTTTATTTAGGACAATTTTATGTTATAATATCAAATTATTTCGCACCTAGACGGTATAAAACGCGCCTAGGGGTTGGACGAAGCCAAGGTAAGGTGATAGAAACGAAAACGGCGCAGAAGTACGAAGTTTCTTCTAAAAGTGTTTTCGAATGTATGGCGGTTCCGTTCTATACACGTGGATTTCAGGTAAGTAAGAAAATCAACAAATCTGCAATTTCTCGCGTTTTTTGCGAGCTAGCCGCACGTGAGTGGTGTCGTTAGCTGCGTCTCGGCGAGAGCTAGCTAACCGTGTAATAAAATATGGTGAGTCTAATATAAAAATTTAAAGTTATGGTCAAAAAACTGATTTTTCAGTACAAAATTTAGAGTTATTTATGCAGAATTACTATTTAAATGCCAAAACTGGTGGTTTCGAGGCGCACAAAGCGTTCTAGACACCAGCCCCGACAAGTGAGCCCCTGCAGCGTTCGACACGGCTGATTTCCAGCGGTCCATCATGTTGTCGGTCGGGACAATGATGGACGCCAAGCTGGCTGGGGTCAAGGAGCTGCTTCCGCCGGAGAGGGTTTTACGCCCGCCCCTGGCGGCGGACAGGCGAAGCTGTGCGGAGGTTGTGGGCAGAGGGCCTAAACCAGCCGCAAAGCAGCCCGCCAAGCCCGAACCCAAGCAGCCTTCAAAAGCGGCTAAGAAGCCGAAGTCGGCACCAAAGCCGACTCCCGGACCGGCACCAAAGCCGACTCCCGGACCTGCCCCCAAGCCGGCTCCCAGGCCGGCTCCAAGGGCGGCTCCCAGGTCGGCTCCCAGGTCGGCTCCAAAGGCTGCCGCTGCCAAGCCTGCTCCAAAACCGGCTTCAAGACCGGCACCCAAACCTGCTGCACCAAAGCAGAGTGCGCGTGTCGCTGAGGCCGGAGGCTGGACCGAGGTCTCACGGCGGAAAAGGGTGAGGAACAGGGTCAGGACAGAGGCCCCCAAACCCAGGACCGCCGGAAAGACCAAGTCCAAGAAGCAGACTGGCAAACAGAGGAGGAAGCTGGCCCAGAGACAGCGGCGTGCGGCTCAGACGCCCGCCGTTGTCCTGACGATCGAGCCTGAGGCTGCCAGCCGGGGTCTGACGTACGCTCAGGTCCTCGACAGGGCACGGCGGCATATCAATGTCGCCGAGCTGGGGATCGACATGACAGTCGATCCCATAAGGATAAAAAGGTCCCAGACGGGAGCTCGAGTTCTCGAGCTTCCGAGGAAGCTGAGCCCTGAGGGGGCAGACCTTATGGCTGAGCAGCTCAAGGCCATCTACGAGGATGGCACAGTGAGGGTCCACAGACCACTCAAGTGCGCGGAGCTCCGGGTGACAGACCTGGATGACTCCGTCACTAAGGAGGACCTCACTGCTGCCGTCGTGGCGAAGGGCCAGTGTCCTCCTGCCACGGTGACGGTCGGAGAGCTTAGGCTGGGCCCCGGGGGCATGTTCACCGCCCTGGTGAAGTGCCCGCTGGTTGCTGCACCTAAGCTCATAACGACGAGGACCAAGAAGTTCCTGGTTGGTTGGAGCTCCGCTCGCGTGGTGCAACTTGCAGCACGGCCCATGAAGTGTTTCCGATGCCTGGAGATCGGACACACTAGGGCCGTGTGCACCAGCGAGACGGACCGTAGCGGGCTGTGCTACAGGTGTGCACAGCCTGGCCACAAAGCGGCATCTTGTAGTGAGCCCGCCAAATGCCCGATCTGCGTGCAGAGGGGGCGCAAGGCGGACCACCAGATGGGCAGCCGGGGATGTGCTCCCCCGGCCCCGACCAGGAACAAGAGGGCCACGGTTCGGCCCCAAAATGACGCAGCGAGGGCGCAGGTCGCGCCCCGCACGGAGGAGATGATGGAGTCCTAATGGATCAAGTCCGTCCACATCTCTTCCTCCAGGGGAACATCAACCACTGCGCCGGTGCCCAGGATCTCCTCCTTCAAGCACTGGCGGAGTGGGCGATAGACGTTGCGGTGGTGGCGGAGCCCTATTTTGTCCCTCCCCGGCCCAACTGGGCGGGTGACCTTGACGGGTCCGTCGCTGTCGTCGCCGCAACAGGCACAAGTTCCCAGCCCCTACACACCATCCGTAGGGGCTCTGGATATGTCGCTGCGTCTTGGGGGTCGTACGCCGTCATCGGCTGTTACTTCTCCCCGAACAGGGGTCTCTCCGAGTTCGAGTCATTTATGGCCGAGCTGGAGGCCCTTGTTCGGGTGATGACACCCCGCCCGGTCATTCTGCTAGGGGACCTCAATGCCAAGAGCACGGCTTGGGGGGAACCGGCAACAGACCGGCGCGGGGAAATACTGGAGGCGTGGGCCCTGGGGTTGGACTTGGTTCTCCTCAACCGGGGTCACACCCAGACTTGCGTCCGGCATAATGGCGGGTCCATTGTGGACCTGTCGTTTTGCTCCCAGGCCATTGCCGGGCGCATAAACGACTGGCATGTCGATGTAGGGATGGAGACGCTGTCCGATCACAGGTACATTCGGTTCAGCGTCTCTCCCTCCGGGGGGCCCAGGGTTCGGCCGACCTCGAACTCAGGCCCTCCACGATGGGCCCTTAAACAATTGGACAGGGAACTGCTGATCGAGGCGGCCATCATCAGTGACTGGTGCGCACCACCGTCGGGTCTCTCGATTGACGACGAGGCAGAGTTGTTCCGCAGAACACTGACGTCGGTTTGCGACGCAGCGATGCCTCGCGTCCGGAGAAGACCCAACAGACGGGCAGTCTACTGGTGGTCGCCAGAGATCGCAGTGCTTAGGGAGGCGTGTGTTGAGGCGAAACGCCGGTACACACGCCATCGCTCTAGGCGCAGGGACGAGGCCGCGGAGGCCCCTCTTTACAGGGCCTACCGCACGGCCAGATCGAATCTCCGCCTGGCCATTCTGCAGGCGAAGGCCGCAGCAAGGCAGGAGATGCACGAGGAGCTGAACCGGGATCCGTGGGGTCGCCCGTACCTGGCGGCGCGGAATAAACTTCGCGTCGCAGCGCCCCCGATTACGGAGTCCATGGAGCCTCAGCTCCTCCGGAACATCGTTTCGTCCCTGTTCCCATCCCACCGGACTGACTTTATCCCTCCAGCTATGGGTACCGCGTTTTCGCGGGAACAGCTGGAGGAGATAACCGAAGGAGAGTTCGAGGCGTGTACCCAACGCCTCCGAACGAAGACGACTGCTCCTGGACCTGACGGGGTACCGGCTCGGGCTATTGCCTTGGCTGTGGGTCCCCTAAAGGACCGGCTGCGGGGTCTCTTCAACGCCTGTTTAGTGGCGGGGAGATTCCCCAAAGTCTGGAAGACGGGGCAGCTCGTCCTCCTTCGCAAGGAGACACGACCGGCCGACTCGCCCTCGGGCTACCGGCCTATCGTCCTGCTGGACGAGGCGGGCAAGCTCTTTGAGCGCGTCATCGCCGCCCGCATCGTTCGGCATCTGACGGGCACGGGGCCCGACTTGTCGGCCTCCCAGTTCGGCTTCAGGGCGGGGCGCTCTACGCTGGACGCCCTGAGCCACGTCAAAAAGTTCGCCACGGAGGCTGCGGCGCGGGGAGGAATGGCGCTAGCGGTGTCGCTCGACATCGCGAACGCCTTCAACTCGCTGCCGCACCAGTGCATAGAGTCGGCGCTTCGTTACCACGGGGCGCCCCTCTATCTCCAGCACATCGTGGCGGACTACCTGCGCGACAGACATGTCGCGTACTCCGGAGTGATGGGCCCGCAACTGCAACCCACCGGGCGCGGTGTTCCGCAGGGGTCAGTCCTAGGACCTCTCTTGTGGAACATCGGGTACGATTGGGTGCTTCGCGGCGCCCTCCTCAGTCAGACGGAGGTCGTCTGCTATGCAGACGACACCCTGGTGCTGGTCAGAGGGACCACCCAGGAGGAGTGCATCCGGCGTGCTACCTGCGGCGTACAACTCGTCGTAGGTCGCATCCGGATGCTTGGATTGGATGTCGCTCTGGGGAAGACCGAAGCACTTTTGCTACACGGCCCCCGGAGTAGACGTACGGATTCGTGCCTAACGGTGGAGGACGCGAGGATCCCACTGACGGGCACGATGAAGTACCTCGGACTGGTTCTCGACGGGCGGTTGAGCTTCCGGGAGCATTTTCAGCGGTTGGCGCCGAGGCTTCGGTCCGCCGCTGCAGCCCTCGGAAGGCTCCTGCCGAATGTCGGGGGCCCCGACGTTGGGTGTCGCCGTCTCTACGCCTCGGTCATTCGATCGATGGCTCTGTACGGCGCACCCATTTGGAGTGACCGACTGACGGCCGATAACCGGGCGGTCCTACTTGGTTCGCAGCGTGCTGTTGCCAACAGGATCGTCCGGGCCTACCGGACCGTCGGTCATGAAGCCGCGTGTGTCTTGGCTGGGACACCGCCTTGGGATCTGGACGCGAAGGTGCTAACGGACCTTTACACCCGTTGCACCGAGCTCCGGTCCCGGGGTACCGACCCCCTTCCGAGGCAGCGCGAGCTATGGCGCAGACAGGCCCGTCTCGTCACCATGCGGAATTGGGAGCTTCGGCTCGCGAGACCGTTGGCGGGACGGGTCACCATTGAAGCGATCCGCCCACATCTTCAACCGTGGGTGGAGAGGCGGTACGGTTTATTGACCTACCGCCTCACGCAGATTCTGACCGGGCACGGGGCCTTTGGCCATTACCTGTGCCGGGTCGCCAGGAGGGAAGGGACCACGGCTTGCCACCAGTGCGGCGCCGGTGACGACACCGCGCTGCACACTCTGGCCGTGTGTCCCAACTTCGATGAGCCTCGCGCCGTTCTCCAGGCGGCGCTGGGAGGCGTGGACGTCTCCGCGCTGTCGGCTGTTGTCGCAGCCGCGCTCAGCAGTCGCACAGCGTGGGACGCGCTGTCCTCCTTCTGTGAGACCGTCATGTCCCAGAAGGAGGCGGCGGAGCGCGCTCGGGAGGACGACCCCGACGCGCCCCAGATACGCCGACGTCGAGTGGGGCGGCGCAGAGCCGCGCATGAGCGCGATCTCCCGCCCTAACTAGGGTCCTGGGCGACAGGCACGGGGGTGCATGTCGTCCGACTATAGGACCCACGACGGGGAGCCACATTTCGTAGCATCGGGTGTGGTTCCAATAGGAGGCGGAGAGGCCGAAGCCTTTACACTTCGGCCTCCAATCACGAAAGTGAGCCATCGGCTTATTGGCCGATGGATCCCCGCAGTTGGCGCGTGACGAATTGCAACGCATTACCACGCGCCAACACCAAACGCGGATGACGGTGCACGGCGGTTTAGGTTTAGTCAGTAAGAGTCTGACACTACCCATCCACTCCCCCGAGTGGGTGGGTGTCCATGAGGATTCCCCCGCCTTATCAAAAAAAAAAAAAAAAAAAAAAAGGTTAGGTTAGGTTAGGTTAGGTTAGGACACGGCGCAACACACGCTCGCTGAGTGTGTAGCTTGGGAGGAGCAGCGCCGTGTCCTCACAAGTGAAGTAGGAGGCGATCTGTCGCTGCCGGCCGTAGTGCAGAGTATGGTCGGTAGCGCAGAGTCGTGGGACGCGGTGGTGTCCTTCTGCGAGGACGTGATGTCGCAGAAGGAGACTGCGGAACGGGAGAGGGAGATTTCGTCTCTCTTCCCCGGCCGCAGAAGGCGCACCGGGCGCAGGAGAAGGGCGGACAACGCCCTTTTCCGCCCCCCATGAATGGGTCCAGGGGCGAGGGACTTGGGGAAGTCCCCGCCCCCTAACCGCTGGACCCGAGGCGTAGGCGCGCGCGGGTGTCGGCGCGCGCCTCCGAGGCGGAGCACGGGGTAGTCTTACACCTCACTACCCCGTGCACGAGAGGAGGCCCGGACAACCGGGCCAGCACCAGCGTGGGGCTGCGGAAGAATTTGGATTCCCGCGGCCCCACGTGCACGTGCGAGGAGGAGACACCGGGGGGTTTTAGCCGGTAAGAGTCCGGCATGCCCCTCCGCCTCTCCCCAGGCGGAGGAAGTCCATGAGGATTTCCCCCCGAAAAAAAAAAAAAAAAAAAAAAAAAAAAAAAAAAAAAGGTTAGGTTAGGTTAGGTTAGGTTAGGTTAGGTTAGGTTAGGTTAGGTTAGGTTAGGTTTTTTTTTTTTTTTTTTTTTTTTTTTTTTTTTTTTTTTTTTTTTTTTTTTTTTTTATCCTAGTACCTCCAACGTTATCGGAGTCTATTCTAACATTGAGCCTGATTCATTCCAGTTCTATCATTTATGCCTCTCGTACTTCCATACCTCATACTACACTTTCATACTTCATCTTTTATGCTACTTTCGGGTGGGATGCCCGACTACTTATTTTGAGCTAACTAATTTATTACTTATTTCTAGTGTTCTTTATTTCTAGGGGTAAATGATTTGCTTAGACAACTTTTTATTTCTATCTTAAATGTTACTTATGTACTAGTCTTAATTAGGGTGTTACAATTTTCTATTTTTCCTTATTTACTAGTCTTATTTTAATTTCTTATATTTATTACAGGGTTTATTATTATTTACTATGTTACATATAGTATATGCTGTGCTGCAATATTACAAATATTGAGCCACCATATTATTTATTACTATTTCGTTTATTTACTAATTCTACGATTTTTATGCAGTACTTCATAAACTCAGTGCTGTACTTTGATTTTATTATTGACGGCAAATTTCTAGCTATAACCCTAGTGTCGATGATAGACTCGATTTCGAGCCTTTGCCGGGCAAAGACCGGGCACTCCGTCAATATATGTGGCACGGTTTCTTCTATATCCGGATCGCATTGACACGATGGACTCGCTCCACACTTAAAACGATGCAGATATTCTGCGAATCCACCGTGCCCCGTTAACAGTTGAGTTCCCATGTATGTTGTTTTCATCTTCCGGATGATGCTGTAAGCCTGTGCTACCGAGGGAAAAAACAACTTTGTTATCTTTGCGGTTTCGCCCATCTGGTACCTTAATTCCCATTTCTGTACGCTTTCGAGGCGTAGTTTCCGCTTAATGTGCGACACTGGGCACAGATCATAGTTGTGTTTTCTTTTGGAGCCCACAGCGGCCTCTTTGGCCAGGATGTCGGCCCTCTCATTCCCTTCCATTCCAGCGTGTGCTTTAATCCAAAATATCCTAATTATTTTGTCCTGTCGAGAAGCATCTCTTAGGTTTCTTCTTGTCTCAACGGCTAACGGATGGAGGGAGTCCAGGTTGGTAATTGTTTGGAGGGCCGACATAGAGTCGCTGTAGACTCCGAAGGTAGTCGCCTTAATCGCCATGATTTTCCTGCTGGCCTCGCACACCGCCAGCAGCTCGGCCTGGTACACAGTGCAATACGACGGCAAGCAAAGCTTGACTGGCCTGGCCTCTGCTCCTTTTATCCATATGGCCAAAGCAGCTCCCACTCTGCCGTCAAGCTTGCTGCCGTCAGTAAATATCTTCACCTCGAATTCAGAGTTGGCCTGCAGTTGTTCATCGTCTGCTAGGTTTGTAAAGTGCAAATCTGAGTGCTCGGCGGGGTGAGGTGCTTGAACTGCTGGTACCATTCGCTCGACCTCCCTCCCACCCATCCCAGGTAGCGGCTCACCCCTCTTGGCCCCGTACAAAGAAGATACCTCCTGCACACGGAGGTCAAGAGGCAGCAAGCCAGCCAACAACAGTGATGAGTGCAGGGAGGCCGTGCGATACGCCTTACAGATTTTTTGAGCGAAACCGCGTTGCACCGCGTCTAGTTTCTTCCTCACGCAAAGTTTATTCACTGCCGGTGCCCATACACTGGCCGCATACAGCAGAACCGGCTCCACCGTTGCCACATATATTGTCCGGACTATTTCCGGATTCAAACCCCAACTTGCCCTGGCGGCTCTGGCGAGTCTACTATATATGCCTATAGCTTTCCGACATTGGTTAGCTATGTGTGTATTGAAAGATAATTTGCGGTCGATTGTAACCCCGAGCAGTTTGATTTCGTCTACCATTTTTATATCAATACCCCCCATGCTGAGTCGTGGGTTATCGTATTTTAACTTTCTGGTGATGTTCATTGCGTTTGTTTTTAGAGCAGCAAAATGGAGTTTGTTATTCCTTCCCCACAACTCCACCCTTTGAAGGATCTCATTTGCCTTCCTTTCTATGCCTATCGCTTCCATTCCGTCGAAGACAAGCACCACGTCATCCGCGAAGGCCTGGCAGTAGGTACCCTGCTGTTGGAGATCCTTAAGGAGGGGGTCGAGCAAAAGGTTCCACAAGGTTGGGCCCGCTATGGACCCCTGTATGCAACCCTTCGTGGTCTCTGCATCTACCTCCACTCCTCCGTACCTGACTTTTACTTTTCTGCCAGCAAGATAACTGTCAAAAACTTTCCTAATTTTGACGGGACACTGTTCGTCCTTCAGCCTCAATCTCACTGCTGGCCACCAAGCATTATCAAAGGCTCCCTCTATGTCCAGCGATACTACTGTGAGCATCTTCTTCTCGCTCAGCCCTTTTCTAATATGTTGCATGAGGGCGTAGAGGGAGTCTTCGGTGCTTCTTTGGGGCATAAACCCATATTGGTGGTCGTTAGTTCTTGGCAGAAGGTGGTGCCGCAGCCTATACACCAGCATCTTTTCGTAGATCTTCCCTAAAATGGGGAGCAGCCCGATCGGTCGGTACGCTTTGGGCTCTGTGTATTTGGCTTTCCCTGGTTTCCTGAGCACCACAATTACAGCTTCTTTCCAGGCCTTCGGGAAGTAGTGCTTTTCGAGGCACTTATTGTATAGGGAAAGGAAGAGGCCTTGTTCATTATTAATTGCCGCTAGGCATATATCCGCCGTGAATCCATCTATGCCTGGAGCTTTCTTGGGGTTGAAGGACGCGCTGGCTCTCCTCAATTCGGCCTTTGTGAATGGAGGTTCGGAGGATTCATCTTCTTCAGTTCCATTCAGGTTGTTTGCCATTTTCCGAACCAGTTTGTGGTGGTCGGAATCCACATCTTCGGAGTCTTTTGGGAAAAATGTCTCTGCCAGTAACTTTGCCGACTCATAAGCAGTCAATGTTATCCCACTTTTTTCCAGTAGCGCGTCCTCCTCCCTTTTTGTGACTCTGCCGATGACCCTATAAATGCCATCCCACACGCTCTCTCTGTCCTGCTTCTTGCAGAATTCCTTCCAACTCTGCGTCTGTGCTTCGTTGGCTTTATTCTCATACTCCTTCTTCTTTTCCAGGTACTCTTCCACTACAGCCGGTCTGCGGATAGGCGCTGCACAGCGGATTCGGCGCTTCCTGGTCGCGACTTCGGACTTCATTGCAGCGAGTTCCTCGGACCACCATGGTAAGTTGATTTTTTCTGTAATTTTCTTTTTAGGGATAGCATGATTACATGCCTGCGTTATTATATCAGTGATGTTTTTTATTACTATGTCTATACTATTACAATCTTTTAGTTTATTAATTTCTGACAAACTTAATTTATATTCTATTTTTAATTGGTCTAGTTTAATATTAAACTGAGACCAATTCGCTTTTTTTGTGTTATAGGTCCTAGTCGTTCTTTGAATTTGCAATGCTTTAGATTTTTTAATGTTTATACTAAAAACAATACCATTGTGGTCCGAGCTCGTGAGGTCCTCTACAACGTTCCAATTTACTATGCGATCCATGATACCCACTGTGCAGGCTGTTACGTCTACGTAACTTTTGTAGTGTACTCTTCCCCTGATGGTGTCGAAGGTTGGTAGCACACCGTCGTTTAGAACGTGCAGGTCGAGTTCATGTAGGGTCCCGGTTAGGTCTTCGCCCCTTTGATCAGTTACTGGGCTGCCCCACCAGTTGCTTTTAGCATTAGTATCGCCCCCCAATATAATGTCAGCCTTGAGAGCCTTGACTGTGTGCGTTAATTGGTCCAGGTACGGTTCGATCGGGATGTTTGGCTCGAAGTAACAGGAGATAAGCGCTATCCTCCACGCCTCGGTCCGGATCTCGACTACCGCGATGTTGGTAGTGGTCAACTCGGGGTGCTGAACTACGTTCAGGTCCGGGTTGAACACCACTATTGCCGCCTTGGCAACTCCGTCTTCCGAATCCGAGGCCTGGAAGACTCGCGCTCCCCTGTAGCTTCGCATCCTTTTCGAACTGCCCACATAGGGCTCCTGGACCAATGCCACCGCTAATCCCCGCTTCTCGGCTTCTATTAGGAGCTCTTGTGTAGCCAACTTTTTTCTTTGTAGGTTGCTCTGTGCTATGAGATAGGGGGTATTGTTCTTCCTTTGGCTGCCCTTAGCAATATGCAACAGTAGATCGGGCAAGGTCATCCCACTTCTTCCTTATAGGGCATAACGAGTCAAATGCATTGTGCTCAATGTTATTGTGCTTCGCTTTGATGCAGTTCCTGCAGCTCGGCGGTACTCCTGATATGAAGTCAGGGCAGTCGGCTTTGACGTGCGGTCCACCGCAGTGGCTGCAGAGGTCCGCCGGGTCAGTGCAGAATCGCTTGCTGTGGCCGTAGCCTAAGCAACGAGTGCACTGAACCAGCGGAGTCTGGTCCTCGATTCTCAGTGGTTGCAGGTCTATCTGCACAACCTTTTTCGCGACTGCCCTTCTCCAGATGGTAGGCGAGACACTAATGACTGCGTGACAGGTGTGAGGGTTTCGGGCTCTTCTTCGGTACTTGAACTCTACCCTGTCCTCCTTTTTATCCAGGCCGAGGAAGAGGTCTTTGTTTTGATTTTTCAGGGCCTTCAATATATCTGCATCTTTGTGCATGTTCAGTACGCCCCGAATAACCAACAACGGGTCGCGATTCTTAACCTCCTCAACCGTTAAGTTTCCCGCGGCCGCCTTAAGTTTGGTCGTCAACTTCTCTCTTTCCTCTTTTGTGCTTAAGCCTATTATGACTTTCCTGTCACGAGCTTTGCGCACATTACGCACCTCGATCCACCCCTCCTTTGCGTCCACGGCTCCCCTGATCTTTTCAAGGACCTGTTCTCCCGTGTCCTGATCGTCTGTGGAGGTGACTACAACCGAGTGGAGCGTGTCCCTAATCTTCGGTATATTCACGCTCTGGGTTTGCATAGCGCTTGCCGTAACACTGGCATACGTTATCGTAGTCACCTTCTCCAGGAGTTCCTGCTGCTTTTGCATTTCGGTCCTTAATTCGACCATCATTGAGTTATTCTCCCTTAGGAGCCTCACGTGCTCCTCGATTTGAGAAGCCTGTGGGGCCACCACGGGGGCCGCTCTCAATATGTCTAATTCGGTCGAGCTGGGCGAGCTTTCTTGTTCCCCTTGGCTTGTTGACAAGTTCTTAAGATCGGCTTCGAAGCCTTTGATCAAGGAGAACAGTCTTGCCAAAGCTGACAAGACTTCTTCCTTGATCTCTCTCTTTAAGTTTCCGGCCTTTCCCAAGTGCAATTTGGCCCGTGCTATGCACTCTCTGGCCTCTATGGTCTTGTTCTTAACCTGTCGCGGGGGTTGGGTTACAGTAGAAGATGGTGGGGGGGTTCTTGAAGTCTTGGCGACAGGTTGTCTACTTGAGGGGCTGGGGTTTATACCTGCCCTGGCGGCCTCCCAGTCATCAATTCTGTCGCCAATGCTACGTCTCTCCGTTACCCCCGACTCTGGCTTCTTGGGTGGTGTTTTTGTCGCTTTGGATGGAGGGGTCCTGATGCCCGGAAACATCTCGGTTGGTGGTACGCGTCAATCAAATAAATGGGGTAAATAATAAAATAATAATAAAATGTTAATAAACTTAACCTAGTACAGCAACACTAAACAGTTACTGCAATAATAATACAATTAAAAACTGAAATTTTTGTAAAAAATAAAAAAAAATTGTCATAAAAAATTTCTCTACTGTATAGAGACTGTCTTAGTGGTCAACACTGAGTTTATGATGTCCCGTGGTGTCAAGAAACACTTAAACATAAAATATACAATATAAAAAAAAAAAAAAAATCAAAAAATTTCAAAAAAAATTTTTGTTAATCTAGTAGCTCTATGTTGTAGCCCTGCTCGAGACCTACACAACAACCCCAAGCACCACCAATCTATCCCAAGTGGTTCCGGAGCTATAGGGATTTAAAAATCCAGGAATTACGCGCGCACCTTAGGTGGAAATGCTAGATTGCTATTTCTCCGGGACCTATGGGTCGAATCTGCGCGTGCTTGGGCTTGCCGTGATGGCCCCGCCGAGCTCTACAAGATAGCGCCACCAGTTTTGCTGAAAATTTCAGGATGCTGAAAATTTAATTTTTTCAGCTGCTGTCGTAGGGACCGTTGTAACAATGTGCACAATCAAAACCCCGACTCTCCACGACCTCTGGTTCGGTAGTTATGTAGCTCCAAAGTTATGTTTGACAGCTCAGTAACTGTCAAAGTCAAAATTAAAACGAGTCTAACTCCGCTTCCAGATGCCGTAGAAAATCCGGACTTGGACCGTACTAGTCAGTGCGACCGTGCGCGTCAGATTTCTTGGTTTTCAGGGTCCTGAAAATTTTTGGCCCGAAAACGCCTGAAAACTATGTAGGCGTAAAGATATGGTAATCCTAAGGTCCCCGAAGCAAACCCCAATTCCCTACGACCAGCGAGTCGGGAGTTATACGCGTTTGAAAATTGCCAAAATGGCCGCCGAGCTGTCAAAAGCTGTTTTTAAACAGCTATAACTCCTCAACCGATCGTCGCAGAGATGCCGGGTTTCCACCGAGGGTCCTGGCCTCACCTCCCCTAAAATGTAAAGCTATTTTCAGGCCTGAAAATTTTCAGTCCCTGAAAACTCCTGAAAAATTACAATATGAATCTTTCCAGTAAGGCGCACCTAATATAAAAAATTTGAGGTCTCTAGGACCATTAACAGCAGAGATATAGCGTGTCAAAGTTTCCAGACCTAAAATCTGGAAAAGTCTAAAAATCTATCTCTGCCGTTTTTAAAGATAAAAGGCTGGTCCTTTGGGTTAATACAGTTGAAAGGCCTATTCTAAACACTTTACAATTATAAAATTTAATTTATTTCTATTAGATCTTTATTTATTTACAAAAAATACAAAAAATTTAATAACTTTGTCTATTTAAAAGATAAAATTTTGAAAAAAACGGCTAAATTAGCTAAAAAGGACGCCCTTTAATACTATTGAATAAAATATACTTAATTGAAAAATTTACTAAACAAATTTTGAAAAAAATGAAAAAAATACTAAATTACTATTTTTAGTGCTAAATTTAAGTCCTAAAATTTTTCTTTTGATCTGAGGTTGGTCTTCCAGCTAGCGCGCAACCAGCAGCAGCAAAAAATGTAGGGGTGATGGATCTTGTTGCGGAGTTATTAAGCCCCAAAGTTTGGGTTTTTTAATTTGAATAACTCAAGATCCAGTCACGATAAAAATCTGGTCTAACCTGTTTCCAGCTTCGTCTGATGATGTCTTAAAACCTCCAAAGTTACAGCACCGTGACTTCAGTATTTCGAGTACCTCGTGTCACTCGGAGGTTAAGAAAAATTTTTTCAACTTGAGTTTGCGGCTCCTCTGTTTTTCCAAATTTTTTCAGCAAGGTGTCAAAATTTGCGCCTCGTTACGCCCCACAAAATGGCGTAAAATGTTTATTGGTCGCCACTCAACTTTCCGAGTTATTGCACTTTATTCACTTTTGCACTTAACAAAAACACGTGGTTTTTTAGTTTTTCACGATTTCCGGCTTCCCCGGAATTTTCCGGGTGAAACACTTTTCACTATCGGATGCGCGGAACTGTTACACAGATTTTGGTATAACTCGCGACTCTGTAGCTTCGAAAAAACCAATTATTTTGAATTTTTAAGTAGGACTTAGTACTTTTTCAGTGTTGTTCGGCCCGTATCTGGACTCAGACTGGTTAGGTTAGGTTAGGTTAGGTTAGGTTAGGTTAGGTTAGGTTAGGTTAGGTTAGGTTAGGTTAGGTTAGGTTAGGTTAGGTTAGGTTAGGTTAGGTTAGGTTAGGTTAGGTTAGGTTTTTTTTTTTTTTTTTTTTCTTGGTTGTTTATACTATATTATCCCTCTGACATTATCAGAGTCTTTGGCTACGTAATGGTCATGATTGCTGAGCAAAAAAATTTTTATTTAGGGTATATGGGGTAGGGCAGGTTTTTCCTTTTTTCGGAGCTACCTACTTCAGCACTTTTTAATGTTTTCACCGAATTTCCTGCTGTGGTCTATATACTCGTACACAGATGTTCCTAATTATAAACGTGGTGATGTTTATCATGCACCTTACATTTATTTTCTGTGCTCTTGTGTCTTCTTGTATTTCTGTCGTGTCTCACATTTTTCTTTTCTTTTGCAGGTGCCGTCGTGTAGGGGAGTGTTCTACTACTTTCTATTCTCTGCTCTACTTTGTGGGCGGGGATTTTATCGCGGTGCTTTCTTTCGAAGACGGTGGGAGGTTCAAGTCGCAATAGCACGGTGAGTAAGGTTTCCTTATTTAATTTAGCTGGTTTTCCATAAAACCAGACCCAATTATTTCCTTGCTTTTTTATTTTGTAGAACGTGCCGTCGCGGCTCAAGCCCCATGTTGCTTGATCTCCCAGTCCAAGCATCACCGCTGTCCTTTTCTGTCCGCCGCCGTCCCTAGTTACGCCGTTTCCGGGGGGGCCCTCAGCAGTACGCAGTCTTTGCTCTAGCCAGCGCGTCCCACTTGCGCCGGACGGGACAGTCCATGCTGAAAGCATGGTGCCCCGTCGTCTCCAGGTTGGCCTTGGTACAGTTGCAACAAGTGGGTTGCGCGTTGGCGAGCTTCTCTGCGCAGTCTCTCCGCTGGTGAGGGCCGCCGCAGTAGCCACATTTTTCAGTGGTTTCCGTGCAGAGGCGCCTGCTGTGCCCGTACCCCAGACACATTGAGCATTGGACCAGTGGTGACTGGTCCTCCGCTTTAATGAGCTGGAGATCGAGGTACACCTCAGACGCCTCAAGAAACCTACGCCAAAGGTTTGGGGACAACTGGAGGACCACATGGCACAAGATTGTGCTTTTGGCCCTCTTCCGGTATTTGACCTCGGCCCTATCGTCATCGGTTGGGAGGTCGCGGAACAGGCTCTTATTCTGCATCCTCAGGAACTCCAGGATTTCTTCATCCTTGTGCGATCCAAGGACGTCCCTGAGGATGATGAGGGGGTCCTGGTTTTTGACAACCAGGACCTCGAGCTGGTTATCTGCTGCCTCAATTCGAAGTTGAACTCTGTTCCGTTCCTCTTCACTTCTACAGCCGATGACGACCTTCCTATCTTTGGCCTTCCGGATGCGGTCGATGTTGATCCCCTCAGCCTTGGCGTTAATAGCCAACCTAATACGGCCCAAAACCTCCTCTCCAGTTTCCATTTCGTCCCTGGATGTGACCACTACAGAGTGCAGCGCAGTGGGCTCCGGGCGTTTGCGCCCCTTTGCGCTCGCTGCCACACTCGCATATGTGGTCACCTCCGGGGATTCCGTTTTATTCTGGAGAGCGTCCCTCAACAGTTCCGCCTTCTCGTTGCTCTCCCTCATCAGCTTACTGTGTTCGGCTAACGAGGAGAGCAACTGAGAGACCTTTTCTTCGCCCCCCACCTGGGGCACACTTTCCTCCTCACGTGATAGTAGTACCCTCGCCGGCTCATCTTGAACTATTTCAGAGAGCTCCGGCGAGGGGACACACGCAGTTTTCCCGGCTTCCATCTCCTTGATCATCTGGTACAGCCTATCGATGGCCTGGGTGACGGAGGCTTTTATGTCGGTCTTTAAATTCCTCGACGCATTGAGGGCCATCTTAGCCTTCACCACCCATGCCCTCGCTTCCTGCAACCTGCTAGGCTGCACCATACCGACTGGAGACTCCTCCGGGAAAAGGACTTTACCCGCCTCCGGCTCTCCCATGTTCCTCCGGACTTTCGTCTGGGTTTTGAAGACGGTTTTCTGCGTTAATTTAGGGGGAGTGGTTGGCGGGGAGGGGCCCGTGGGCTTTTTGGCGGGGGTGCGGAACATGCTGATCGTGGAGGATAGAGGAATTGAGGGATATAGGGATAGGAAGAAGGATATTTAGCCTTAACCTAACCCAACCAGTGTATAAATTCAGTAAGTTTGTAAAAGTTGTAAACACAGTCTTAAATCTAAATTTGTAAAAAATTGTATAAGTATTAAAATTGTAAAAGTGTATAAATTGTATAATTAATGCTAAAATAGTAGATAAATTGTTTAAAATGTAATAAAATAATATTTTTTCGAAAACACAGGTCTAGTGCGATTGCTATCCCAGCTGTTCGCGCCCAGTTTTCTGCGTCGACGGGGAGGTGATTGCCGCTCTGCCCTGTGGTCGTTTTAGCAGGTAAACGCTTCTTATAATACAAGAAGCGTCCAAAAACGGCCTTCAAACCGTAAATTTTTTGTGCCTGCAACACAGGCACGGATGCCTAAACTTGGTTTCAAGGTGAATTAACTTGAAACCTACAAGGAACGACAGAACAGTTTATCACCTGTACAACGCCGCAAACCGCAGCCCTCTAGCTCTATCGATTCCGGAGATATGGCCTCCCAAAGTAATTGGGGTAAAAAAGCTGTATGGAAAAAGTCTCCGGAATCGATATGCCTAATGAAATAAGGGTGGGTGGGCGGGCCAGAAATTCGTAATTTCCTCGGCTCCTGGTAGTCGGAGCGCCACGGGAGTGGTACCGTTGGATTCGGCTGGACGTATGCAAGCGAATGGCGTGAAAAAATTTGGGGGTCCGGGAACAAATTTCCCTGAAAAACCCTGAAAAACTGGTTTTTTAATAAGTTTTTTAAAGAATAAAAATTTTGAAGATCTATATAAGCACGCAATACGTGTGCTATATATTTAGAAAGGTCTGTAAGAGACCTACAATCAAATATAACCAAATGAAATTTTTACTAAACCGTTTTTGAAAAAATTGAATTTTAAAAAGTGACTATTTTTAGAAGTTTTTTAATTATAAAAGCTATTTGTTTTTAGTTGGGGATGCCAAAATTATACTCAAACGAAAGCAGACGTCTTGAGCTGTAGGTCAACGAAGAAATCACGAAAATCCACTGATAAACAGCGAAGTTATGACGTGTCAAACAATAATATATCGCTATATAGCAATAAAAAACAAGAATTTTCGTATAAATACGAAAAATATCAAATATTTTCGCGTGTAAAGGCGCGAAGGTCAATAAATAGATCAAATTAGACACGTTTACAAAAAAGTTTGAAGAAAATCGCAAAGAAATTAAAATTTTTGTATACCGGTTAGGTTAGGTTAGGTTAGGTTAGGTTAGGTTAGGTTAGGTTAGGTTAGGTTAGGTTAGGTTAGGTTAGGTTAGGTTCCCGGACCCGCGGGAGTGGTGCATCCTGCGGGAGAGGGGTTGCTGGACCCCTACCGGGCGCGTCCCTAGGTTGCGGATAAGGGCATGCCGCACAGTGCGGTACCGGTTTACCGGCGCGGACAATTCCAGCAGCGGGGTCGCTCCTCAGCATGAGGATGCGACAGCCGCGGCGGGTCTGGCCAGTGTCAACTGCTGGCTAGACATCGCGGCCTGTCGGCGTCTCGGACGTATTCCGAGTAGCGGCGGCGGGCGGTGAGTCTGCCCACATTCTTGTGGGTGGACGGCGGGGTCTGTTCTGTCCAGACCGCCGCGTGGTGGACACCTGCTGGCGTCTCGGACTCATTCCGGGTAGCGGCAGCGGGTGTAGTGCTCTCTCATCCTTACCTCTTGCGAGGGAACGGGTGAGATGAGCGGTCGTGCGAGTCCGGTCCGTGTTTACTGCGGGCCGGATGTCGCAACCTGCCGGCGTCTCGGACGTACTCCGAGTAGCGGCGGCAGGCGTTGGGTCTGCCCACTTTTCCATTTGGTGGGCGGACGGCGGGGGCCTATCTGTCCAGGTCTCTGCGTGTTGTTTGACCTGCTGGCGTCTCGGACTTATTCCGAGTAGCGGCAGTGGGTCGCTCTCTCTCCGTTCCCCATGCACGCGGGGGACGGTCGAGTGGAGTTGTTGGGCGAGTTCGGTTAGTGTTTTTGCTGGCCGGACATCGCGGCTCGTCGGCGTCCTGGACTCATTCTGGGTAGCGGCTTCGGGCGGAGGGCTTCCTTCTCCTGACCTTCTTTTTGGGGGGGATGGGGGAGGTGGCGGTTTGGTCAGTGGTTTTGCTGGCCGAACATCGTGGCCCACCGGCGTCTTGGACGTTATCCGAGTAGCGGTGGTGGGCGGTGTGTCTGCCCATTTTTGTGGGTAAGACGGCGGGGTCTGGTTCTGTCCAGATCGCTGCGCGTTGGGCGATCGTTTTCGGTCGCGGCCCGCTGGCGTCTCGGATATTCCGGGCAACGGCAGCGGGTGGAGTTTGTCTTCCTCTCTCTCTGTTGAGAGATTGGGGGGCATTCGCGGGCGGCGGGCCCGATTCGTCGGGCGTGACCACGGTCACCGTCGGCCAACCCGTAAGTCTGTCCTTTTCAGGGCGGGACCGGGGGCCGCCTTCCTTTACAGGAGTAGGGGAGGGGGGCTACGTGGAAGAAAACCACTATAATAAATTACCCTGAAGCCTACGCATTGATGCCCGGCAAGGGGCTGCATGGCGGGGGGGAACTCCGTCGTGAGGGCATCACACAAAATCAAAAATGGACAAGTCAGATATAATAAACAATCAGCAAGTGGGTAGGGAGGCCTCAGGCCGAACAGAATCCCATGACTCTTCGGAGTTCAGGCGCACGTATTTGCTGGCGCCAATATCTGTCTCGGGGAGTGGGGAAACTCACGATCCGTTTTTGGGAGGGGGGAGGAGGGTGACTCGATCTGCGAGCAGCAGTCAGAGTCACGTGGAGTGCATGACGGGAGAGCCTCGAGTGGTGCTCGAGAGGCTCGTCATGGACGAGGAGGCGGCGACGACCACCAGTCGCCCTGAGGAGGAAGAGGCGACGACCACCGGTCGCCCTGAGGGAGAGGCGATGGAGCTTGAGGTGCCGGTGTCTTGCCGGTCCCGAGACAGCTCTGTTGCGGGAAAGCACGGCCGGAAACGTCCACGACGTAGTTCGGCTGGTGAGGACGACGTGGGTGACCGCGCCGCTTCGGGCTGCGAGAGCGATGCCTCATTAGCATCGTCGACGCGGTCCCGCGGTTGTGTTACCCACGGTCGTTACGTGGGGCTCCACCGACAGCGCGAGCTGTACAGGGCGCTCGCCGCTGAAGCGGCGCAGACACCTGACGCTCGTGTGTCGTTAGAGAAGAAGGCGGAGGAGGAGAGGCAGAGGAGGGAGGCTCGTGCGGCTGCCCGGGACCTCATTAGTTCCGGCTCGCAGTCGACCGACCCCTCTTCAGTCAAGGAGCGCATTGATAGTAGTCTCCTATCGATATTGGAGGTAGCGTGCACCTCCAAAAACATCAAGGGGACGTATATCAAGCGGCTCAAGGACGCAGTGGACCATATTCAGGAGGGTATTCGCTCCCTGACGAGCTCCACCTGCGTGGAAAAACTGCTCGCCGAGAATGCTCGGCTGAGCAAGGAAGTCGAAGACCTCAGGGGCCAGATGCTCGTGGTGCGCGAGCAAGCCCCTGCAGCGTTCGACATCTCGGAGTTCCAGCGGTCCATCATGTTGTCGGTCGGGACAATGATGGACGCCAAGCTGGCTGGGGTAAAGGAGCGGCTTCCGCCGGAGCGGGTTTTACGCCCGCCCCTGGCGGTGGACAGGCGAAGCTGTGCGGAGGTTGTGGGCAGAGGGCCCAAACCAGCTGCAAAACAGCCCGCCAAGCCGCCACCAAAGAAGCCGACGCCGGCACCAAAGCCGACTCCCAAACCGGCACCGAGACCGACTCCCGGCCCGGCACCGAGGTCGACTCCCGGCCCGGCACCGAAGCAGCGACCTGGACCGGCCCCCAAACCGGCTCCCAGGGCGGCTGCAAAGGCTGCCACTGCCAAGCCTGCTTCGAAACCGGCTTCAAGACCGGCGCCCAAACCTGCTGCACCAGAGCAGAGTACGGGTGCTGTCGAAGCCGGAGGATGGACCGAGGTCTCCCGGCGGAAAAGGGTGAGGAACAGGGTCAGGACAGAGGCCCCCAAACCCAAGACCACCGGCAAGACACAGTCCAAGAAGCAGACTGGGAAACAAAGGAGGAAGCTGGCCCAGAGGCAGCGGCGTGCGGCTCAGACGCCCGCCGTTGTCTTGACGATTGAGCCCGAGGCTGCCAGCCAAGGGCTCACGTACGCCCAGGTCCTGGACAAGGCGCGGCGTCAAATAAACGTCGCCGAGCTGGGGATCGACATGTCAGTCGATCCCATCCGGATCAAGAGGTCCCAGACGGGTGCTCGGGTGCTCGAGCTTCCGAGGAAGCTGAGCCCGGAGGGGGCGGACCTGATGGCAGAGCGGCTGAGGGCCATCTACGACGACGGCACAGTGAGGGTCCACAGACCACTCAAGTGCGCGGAGCTCCGGGTGACAGACCTGGATGACTCCGTCACTAAGGAGGACCTCACTGCCGCCGTCGTGGCGAAGGGCCAGTGCTCTCCGAGCACGGTGACGGTCGGCGAGCTTAGGTTGGGCCCCGGGGGCATGTTCACCGCTCTGGTGAAGTGCCCGCTGGTCGCGGCCCCTAAGCTTGTCACGACGAGGGACAAAAAGTTCTTGGTCGGGTGGAGCTCCGCTCGCGTGGTGCAGCTCAAAGCACGGCCCATGAAGTGTTTCCGATGCCTGGAGATCGGACACACTAGGGCCGTGTGCACCAGCGAGACGGACCGTAGCGGGCTGTGCTATAGGTGTGCACAGCCTGGCCACAAAGCGGCATCCTGCAGTGAGCCCGCCAATTGCCCGATCTGCGTGCAGAGGGGGCGCAAGGCGGACCACCAGATGGGCAGCCGGGGATGTGCTCCCCCGGCCCCGACCAGGAACAAGAGGGCCTCGGTTCGGCCCCAAAATGACGCGGCGAGGGCGCAGGTTGCGCCCCGCACGGAGGAGATGATGGAGTCCTAATGGATCAAGTCCGTCCACATCTCTTCCTCCAGGGGAACATCAACCACTGCGCCGGTGCCCAGGATCTCCTCCTTCAAGCACTGGCGGAGTGGGCGATTGACGTTGCGGTGGTGGCGGAGCCCTATTTTGTCCCTCCCCGGCCCAACTGGGCGGGGGACCTTGACGGGTCCGTCGCTGTCGTCGCCGCAACAGGCACGAGTTCCCAGCCTCTACACACCATCCGTAGGGGCTCTGGATATGTCGCTGCGTCATGGGGGTCGTACGCCGTCATCGGCACGTACTTCTCCCCGAACAGGGGTCTCTCCGAGTTCGAGTCATTTATGGCCGAGCTGGAGGCCCTTGTTCGGGTGATGACACCCCGCCCGGTCATTCTGCTAGGGGACCTCAATGCCAAGAGCACGGCTTGGGGGGAACCGGCAACAGACCGGCGCGGGGAAATACTGGAGGCGTGGGCCCTGGGGTTGGACTTGGTTCTCCTCAACCGGGGTCACACCCAGACTTGCGTCCGGCATAATGGCGGGTCCATTGTGGACCTGTCGTTTTGCTCCCAGGCCATTGCTGGGCGCATCAACGACTGGCATGTCGATGTAGGGATGGAGACGCTGTCCGATCACAGGTGCATTCGGTTCAGCGTCTCTCCCTCCGGGGGGCCCAGGGTTCGGCCGACCCCGAACTCAGGTCCTCCACGATGGGCCCTAAAACAATTGGACAGGGAACTGCTGATCGAGGCGGCCATCGTCAGTGACTGGTGCGCACCACCGTCGGGTCTCTCGATTGACGACGAGGCGGAGTTGTTTCGTAGAACGTTGACGTCGGTTTGCGACGCAGCGATGCCTCGCGTCCGGAGAAGACCCAACAGACGGGCAGTCTACTGGTGGTCGCCAGAGATCGCAGTGCTTAGGGAGGCGTGTGTTGAGGCGAAACGCCGGTACACACGCCATCGCTCTAGGCGCAGGGACGAGGCCGCGGAGGCCCCTCTTTACAGGGCCTACCGCACGGCCAGATCGAATCTCCGCCTGGCCATTCTGCAGGCGAAGGCCGCAGCAAGGCAGGAGATGCACGAGGAGCTGAACCGGGATCCGTGGGGTCGCCCGTACCTGGCGGCGCGGAACAAACTTCGCGTCGCAGCGCCCCCGATAACGGAGTCCATGGAGCCTCAGCTCCTCCGGAACATCGTTTCGTCCCTGTTCCCATCTCACCGGACTGACTATATCCCTCCAGCTATGGGTACCGCGTTTTCGCGGGAACAGCTGGAGGAGATAACCGAAGGAGAGTTCGAGGCGTGCACCCTACGCCTCCGAACGAAGACGACTGCTCCTGGACCTGACGGGGTACCGGCTCGGGCTATTGCCTTGGCTGTGGGTCCCCTGAAGGACCGGCTGCGGGGTCTCTTCAACGCCTGTTTAGTGGCGGGGAGATTCCCCAAAGTCTGGAAGACGGGGCAGCTCGTCCTCCTTCGCAAGGAGACACGACCGGCCGACTCGCCTTCGGGCTACCGGCCTATCGTCCTGCTGGACGAGGCGGGCAAGCTCTTTGAGCGCGTCATCGCCGCCCGCATCGTTCGGCATCTGACGGGCACGGGGCCCGACTTGTCGGCCTCCCAGTTTGGCTTCAGGGCGGGGCGGTCTACGCTGGACGCCCTGAGCCATGTGAAAAAGTTCGCCACGGAGGCTGCGGCGCGGGGAGGAATGGCGCTAGCGGTGTCGCTCGACATCGCGAACGCCTTCAACTCGCTGCCGCACCAGTGCATAGAGTCGGCGCTTCGTTATCACGGGGCGCCCCTCTACCTCCAGCACATCGTGGCGGACTACCTGCGCGACAGGCATGTCGCGTACTCCGGAGTGATGGGCCCGCAGCTGCAACCTACAGGGCGCGGTGTTCCACAGGGGTCAGTCCTGGGACCTCTCTTGTGGAACATCGGGTACGATTGGGTGCTTCGCGGAGCCCTCCTCTGTCAGACGGAGGTCGTCTGTTATGCAGACGACACCCTGGTGTTGGTCAGAGGGACCACCCAGGAGGAGTGCATCCGGCGTGCTACCTGCGGCGTACAGCTCGTCGTAGGTCGCATCCGGATGCTTGGATTGGATGTCGCTCTGGGGAAGACCGAAGCACTTTTGCTAAACGGCCCCCGGAGTAGACGTACGGATTCGTGCCTAACGGTGGAGGACGCGAGGATCCCACTGACGGGCACGATGAAGTATCTCGGTTTGGTTCTCGACGGGCAGTTGAGCTTCCGGGAGCATTTTCAGCGGTTGGCGCCGAGGCTTCGGTCCGCCGCTGCAGCCCTCGGAAGGCTCCTGCCAAATGTCGGGGGCCCTGACGTCGGGTGTCGCCGTCTGTACGCCTCGGTCATTCGATCGATGGCTCTGTACGGCGCACCCATTTGGTGTGACAGACTGACGGCCGATAACCGGGCGGTCCTACTTGGTTCGCAGCGTGCTGTCGCCAACAGGATCGTCCGGGCATACCGGACCGTCGGTCACGAAGCCGCGTGTGTCTTGGCTGGGACACCGCCTTGGGATCTGGATGCGAAGGTGCTAACGGACCTTTACACCCGTTGCACCGAGCTCCGGTCCCGCGGTACCGACCCCTTGCCAAGGCAGCGCGAGCTATGGAGAAGACAGGCCCGTCTCGTCACCATGCGGAATTGGGAGCTTCGGCTCGCGAGACCGTCGGCGGGACGGGTCACCGTGGATGCGATCCGCCCACATCTCCAACCGTGGGTGGAGAGGCGGTACGGTTTATTGACCTACCGCCTCACGCAGATACTGACCGGGCACGGGGCCTTTGGCCACTACCTGTGCCTGGTCGCCCAGAGGGAAGAGACCACGGCTTGCCACCAGTGCGGCGCTAGTGACGACACAGCGCTGCACACCCTGGCCGTGTGTCCCAACTTTGACGAGCCTCGCGCCGTTCTCCAGGCGGCGCTGGGAGGCGTAGACGTTTCCGCGCTGTCGGCTGTTGTCGCAGCCGCGCTCAGCAGTCGCGCAGCGTGGGACGCGCTGTCCTCCTTCTGTGAGACCGTCATGTCCCAGAAGGAGGCGGCGGAGCGCGATCGGGAGGAAGACCCCGACGCGCCCCAGATACGCCGACGTCGAGTGGGGCGGCGCAGAGCCGCGCATGAGCGCGCTCTCCCGCCCTAACTAGGGTCCTGGGCGACAGGCACGGGGGTGCATGTCGTCCGACTATAGGACCCACGACGGGGAGCCACATTTCGTTGCATCGGGTGTGGTTCCAATACGAGGCGGAGAGGCCGAAGCCTTTACACTTCGGTCTCCAATCACGAAAGTGAGCCATCGGCTTATTGGCCGGTGGATCCCCGCGGTTGGCGCGTGATGGATTGCAACGCAGTACCACGCGCCAACACGAAACGCGGATGACGGTGCACGGCGGTTTAGGTTTAGTCAGTAAGAGTCTGACACTACCCATCCACTCCCCCGAGTGGGTGGGTGTCCATGAGGATTCCCCCGCCTGATCAAAAAAAAAAAAAAAAAAAAAAAGGTTAGGTTAGGTTAGGTTAGGTTAGGTTAGGTTAGGTTTGTTTTTTTTTTTTTTTTTTTTTTTTTTTTTTTTTTTTTTTTTTTTTTTAATCCTAGTACCTCCAACATGGGAATCGGAGCCTATTTTAACTTGAGCCTTTTGCATACCAGTTCTCGCTTTCATGCCTCTCGCACTTCCATTCCTCATACCACTCTTTCATACGTCATCTTTTGTCTGTCCTTTACGGGTGGGATTCCCGTCTACTTTCTATTCTGCTACTTTTCTTATTTTCTAATTTTTATTTATTTAGGGTTAATAATATACTCCTCGTAGGGGTTTTTATTTTCCTTACAGGTTACTTACATTGTCTTTGTTTACATTTTTCTTATGCTAATCATTTTATATCTTAGTGTCTAACACAGGTTTTTCTTATTTACTATTTGCTTATTTCTTATGGTGTGCGATAATATTCAATAATATTACGCCATCATACACTTATATACTATTTCTATTATTACAAAGTTTTTATTTTCTATGCGGTACTTGATAAACCCAGTGCGATCACTTGTTTTTATTAGCTTTAAAATTGTGATTTCCCCTACAGGTTTGCGGATACTCAAAGGCGCTGCACAGCGGGAGTTCTTAGCTTCGGTTTTGGAAGTTACCACTGCATGTTCTTCGGACCACCATGGTAAGTTATGTTTCTTTAATTTTATTTCTATTGACTCAACTTTTAAGATTTTATATTTTTTGTAAGTTTTTGCAATTTTTATTATATAGACTATTTTTAATTGTTCCAGTTTACTAGTAAACTGGGCCCAATTTTGTATGGTAATTTTTTGTGATTTTAACATTACGATATTATTAGCTATTTTTGACTTATTCTTCAAGGAGGTGCTTTGATGGTCCGATCTCGCTATTTTCTTGTCGAGATTCCAATCTTCTGTTTTATCACCTGTGTCCACTGTGAAGGCCTCTAATTCCCTATATGGCTCGAACGGGTGGTTGGGTGCAGAATAACAGATCTTGCTGTTTTTGCATGCCTCAGATTGGGTTTCGATAACCTCCGCTTTGGCGGCTGCCAACCAAGGGTGCTGAGCTAAGTTCAGGTCTGGGTTGGGAACCGCCACTGCGGCGTTCGCAACTTCCTTAATTTTGTTCGAGGCGTTTTTATTTTGGCTGCCCTTAACAATACGCCACTGTCGAGCGAGCTAGGGCATCCCACTTCTTCTTTACTGGGCAGCAGTTGTCGAAGGCGTTATGCTCTGTATTCGCGTATTTTGCCGTCACGCAGTTCTTGCACTTTGGAGCAGTTCCGATAACCACATCAGGGCAATCGGCCTTCATATGGGGACCTCCACAGTGGCTGCAGAGATCCGCCGGGTCAGTGCAAAACCGCTTGCTGTGGCCGTAGCCTAGGCAGCGAGTGCACTGAACCAGCGGGGTTTGGTCCTCCACTCTTATCGGTTGTAGGTCTATCTGTACAACCTTTTTATTGACTGCTCTTCGCCAGATGGTGGGCGAGACACTGATCACTACGTGACAGGTGTGCGGGTTTCGGGCTCTTCTCCTGTATTTTAATTCTACTCTGTCATCTTTCTTATCCAGGCCATGGAAGAGGTCCTTGTTCTGGTTCTTCAGGGCCTTCAGTATTTCCTCATCCTTGTGCATACTGAGCACTCCCCGAAGAACCAGGAGGGGGTCGCGGTTTACCACTTCTTCAACCTTTAGTTGACCCGCAGCGGCTTTCAGCTTTGTGGTGAGCTTTTCCCTCTCTTCCATCGTGCTCAGGCCTATGATGACTTTACGATCCCTGGCTTTTCTCACGTTCCTTACCTCTATCCATCCTTCCTTTGCATCGACTGCACCCCTGATTTTCTCCAGCACCTGCTCGCCTGTATCCTGGTCATCAGTGGAGGTGACTATAACCGAGTGGAGCGTTTCTCTACCTTGCTGTGTGTTCACGCTCTGGACCGCCGCATTTGCGGTTACACTCGCATAAGTGGTTGTCGTCACCTTCTCCAGGATCTCATTTTGCTTGATCATTTCGGCTTTGAGTTCGCTGATCATAATATTGTTTTCCCGAAGCAGCTTGACTTGCTCTTCTATGTGAGTCGCTTGTTGGGCCACCTCGGGAGCCACTTTTGATGTGTGCGATTTAACTGGGCTAGGTGCAGTTTCTTGGCCTTCTTGAGTTGACGACAGGCTCTTGAGGTCAGTTTCAAAGCCCTTGATCAAGGAGAAGAGCCTAGTCAGCGCTGATAGGACCTCCTCCTTGATCTCCCTCTTGAGATTGCCGGCTTTCCCGAGATGCAATTTGGCCCGTGCAATACATTCTCTGGCCTCAATTGTTTTGCTCTTTGGAGCCTGTCGTGGGGGTACAGTTGCAGTGATAGATGGTGGGGGGGTTCTTAGGACCTGGGCGTTTTGAGGTCTATTCGGGGGGCTGGGGTTTATACCTGCCCTAGCAGCCTCCCAGTCATCGATTCGTTCACCGATGCTGCGTCTCTCTGCAGTCGCCTTTTTCGGAGGGGTCCTAATGCCCGACATCATTTTTTGGTTGGCGGTACGCGTCAACAAGTAAATAAATGTATTTTGTATAAAACTAAAACTAATGCAGCAGCACTAAACAGCTATTGCAGATAAAATAATTAGCAAAAAAGGAAATTTTTTATAAAAAATATTTAAACTGTCAGAAAAAAGAATGTTCTCTACCGTGTAGAGACTGTCCGGTGGTCTACACTGGGTCTACAACGTCCCGCGGTATCATACAATAACAATAAAAAATAAAAATATAAAAATAAAAGTCAAAAAAAAATTTACAAAAAATTTTTTGTCTAGTTTATGGCCCTATCTTGTAGCCCTGTCCGAGACCTCCACAATAACCCCAAGCACCACCAATCTATCCCAAGTGGTTCCGGAGTTATAGGGATTCAAAAAATCCAGATTTTGTGCGCGCACCTCAGGTGGTGGTATTGGAATGCTATTTCTCCGGGACCTATGGGTCGAATCTGCGCGTGCTTGGGCTCGTTGCGTTGGTCTCGTTGAGCACTACAAGATAGTATCGTTAGTTTTCCTGAAATTTTCAGGAAGCTGAAAACTGAAAATTTTCAGCAGAATAAGTCGGGACTGTCGTGGCAGTGTGCCCAAAGAAAACCCCGAAGCTCTACGACCTCCGGCTCGGAAGATATAGGGTCTTAAATATACGTTTGACAGTTGCAAATCTGTCAAAGTCAATGTTTGAATTATTGTATCTCCGTAACCAGAAGTCGCAGAAAACTCGGGTTTGGGCTCCTTCAATCAGCGTGACCCAGACTGTATAAATCTAGGGTTTTCAGGATTCCGAAAAATGACAGCCTGAATTTGCCTGAAAGTGAGTAGGCTGAAGAAGTAGGTCGCCCCGATGCCCCAGAACAAACCCCCAATCCTCTACGACCACCGAGTCGGGAGCTATAGGCTTTTAAAGTTGGCCAAGATGGCTGCCAAACTGTCAAGTGCTGTTTTGAAACAGCTATAACTCCTCGACCGTTTGTCGCAGAGAAGTCCGGTTTCGACTGGGGGTCACGGCTTGACCTCCCCTTTGATATTTAAATGCTTTCAGGCCTGAAAATTTCAGAACCCTGAAAACTCCTGAAAACCTAGTATTCGTAAAAATAACAATTTTACACTTATCCTAAAGAAAGTCCGAGTTCAATAGGTCCAAAGGCGGCCGAGCTAGCGGGACTTAAAAATCCTAGGCAAAATTTTTTAAAAAGTCTAAATTCCTATTTCGGCCGCTATTGAAGCTATTTTGCTGGTCTTTGGGCTTTAACAGACTGTAAACCCTTAGTTAAACACTATCCAGGTATAAAATTTTAATTATTTCTATTATTTTAAGATTTATTAATGAAAAATACAAAAAATTTAATAACTTCGTCAATTTTGAAGCAAAAATTTTGAAAAAAGTGTTAAAAAATACAGGATTTAAAGGACTTTAATTTGATAAAAATAAACTGAAAAAAAATTAAATTTTGTAGAACAAAATTTTGAAAAAACAATTTTTAACTAAAACTATTGTTTTTAATACTAATTTAAGGGCTAAAAAATTTCTTCTGCTTACAGATGTGTTCTCCTGGATAGCGCGCAACCGGCAGCAACAAAAAATTTGGTGATTATCGATCTTGTTTGGGAGTTATATGTCTTCAAACTTCGGTTTTTCAATAGTTAATAACTCAAGATCCTGTTGCTTTAAAAATCTGTTCAAACCGGTTTCCTGCTTCTCAAACAAGGGTCTTGATGCCTCCAAAGTAACAGCTTCGTAGCTGTTGTATTTCGGTGACCTCGTGTCACTTTAAGGTTAAGAAAAAATTTTTCTTTGTCAATTTGCGGCTTTCCTACACATCCGAAAATTCGGTGTGAGGTGTCAAAAGTTGCGCCTTGGAGCGCTCCACAAGATGGTATAAAACTGGTATAAGTCGCCACTCAACTTTCCGAGTTATTTAAACTTTAACACTTTGTCACTTTTGAAAAACACGTGTTTTAATAGTTTTTATCGTTTTCCGGCTTTCCCGGATTTTTCCGGTTTCAACACTTTTCACTATCGGCTGCGCGGCACTTTTACACAACTTTTGATATAACTCGCGACACGATAGCTCAAAGAAAACCTATTTTTTAGAATTTTATTCGTGGACTTAGTAATTTTTGTGACTGTTACGGCCCGTATCTGGACTCAGACTGGGTTAGGTTAGGTTAGGTTAGGTTAGGTTAGGTTAGGTTAGGTTAGGTTAGGTTAGGTTAGGTTAGGTTAGGTTAGGTTAGGTTTCCCGGACCCGCGGGAGTGGTGCATCCTGCGGGAGAGGGGTTGCTGGACCCCTACCGGGCGCGTCCCTAGGTTGCGGATAAGGGCATGCCGCACAGTGCGGTACCGGTTTACCGGCGCGGACAATTCCAGCAGCGGGGGTCGCTCCTCAGCCTGAGGATGCGTCAGCCGCGGCGGGTCTGGCTAGTGTCAACTGCTGGCTAGACATCGCGGCCTGTCGGCGTCTCGGACGTATTCCGAGTAGCGGCGGCAGGCGGTGAGTCTGCCCACATTCTTGTGGGTGGACGGCGGGGTCTGTTCTGTCCAGACCGTCGCGTGGTGGACACCTGCTGGCGTCTCGGACTCATTCCGGGTAGCGGCAGCGGGTGTAGTGCTCTCTCATCCTTACCTCTTGCGAGGGAACGGGTGAGATGAGCGGTCGTGCGAGTCCGGTCCGTGTTTACTGCGGGCCGGATATCGCAACCTGCCGGCGTCTCGGACGTACTCCGAGTAGCGGCGGCAGGCGTTGGGTCTGCCCACTTTTCCATTTGGTGGGCGGACGGCGGGGGCCTATCTGTCCAGGTCTCCGCGTGTTGTTTGACCTGCTGGCGTCTCGGACTTATTCCGAGTAGCGGCAGAGGGTCGCTCTCTCTCCGTTCCCCATGCACGCGGGGGACGGTCGAGTGGAGCTGTTGGGCGAGTTCGGTTAGTGGTTTTGCTGGCCGGACATCGCGGCCCGCTGGCGTCCTGGACTCATTCTGGGTAGCGGCTTCGGGCGGAGGGCTTCCTCCTCCTGACCTTCTTTTTGGGGGGGATGGGGGAGGTGGCGGTTTGGTCAGTGTTTTTGCTGGCTGAACATCGTGGCCCACCGGCGTCTTGGACGTTATCCGAGTAGCGGTGGTGGGCGGTGAGTCTGCCCATTTTTGTGGGTAAGACGGCGGGGTCTGGTTCTGTCCAGATCGCTGCGCGTTGGGCGATCGTTTTCGGTCGCGGCCCGCTGGCGTCTCGGATATTCCGGGCAACGGCAGCGGGTGGAGTTTGTCCTCCTCTCTCTCTGTTGAGAGATTGGGGGGGCATTCGCGGGCGGCGGGCCCGATTCGTCGGGCGTGACCACGGTCACCGTCGGCCAACCCGTAAGTCTGTCCTTTTCAGGACGGGACCGGGGGCCGCCTTCCTTTACAGGAGTAGAGGAGGGGGGCTACGTGGAAGAAAACCACTATAATAAATTACCCCGAAGCCTACGCTTTCGCTGCCCGGCAAGGGGCTGCATGGCGGGGGGGAACTCCGTCGTGAGGGCAGCAAACAAAAACAAAAATGGACAAGACAGATATGATAAACAATCAGCAAGTGGGTAGGGAGGCCTCAGGCCGAACAGAATCCCATGACTCTTCGGAGTTCAGGCGCACGTATTTGCTGGCGCCAATATCTGCCTCGGGGAGTGGGGAAACTCACGATCCGTTTTTGGGAGGGGGGAGGAGGGTGACTCGATCTGCGAGCAGCAGTCTGGGTCACGTGGAGTGCATGACGGGAGAGCCTCGAGTGGTGCTCGAGAGGCTCGTCATGGACGAGGAGGCGGCGACGACCACCAGTCGCCCTGAGGGGGAGGAGGCGACGACCACCGGTCGCCCTGAGGGAGAAGCAATGGAGCTTGAGGTGCCGGTTTCTTGCCGGTCCCGAGACAGCTCTGTTGCTGGGAAGCACGGCCGGAAACGTCCAAGACGTAGTTCGGCTGGTGAGGACGACGTGGGTGACCGAGCCGCTTCGGGCTGCGAGAGCGATGTCTCATTAGCATCGTCGACGCGGTCCCGCGGTTGTGTTACCCACGGTCGTTACGTGGGGCTCCACCGACAGCGCGAGCTGTACAGGGCGCTCGCCGCTGAAGCGGCGCAGACACCTGACGCCCGTGCGTCGGTCGAGAAGGCGGAGGAGGAGAGGCAGAGGAGGGAGGCTCGCGCGGCTGCCCGGGACCTCATTAGTTCCGGCTCGCAGTCGACCGACCCCTCCGCTGTAAAAGAGCGCATCGATAGCAGTCTCTTATCGATATTGGAGGTAGCGTGCACCTCCAAAAATATCAAAGGGACCTATATCAGGCGACTCAAGGACGCGGTGGACCACATTCAGGAGGGCATTCGCTCCCTGACGAGCTCCACCTGCGTGGAAAAACTGCTGGCCGAGAATGCTCGGCTGAGCAAAGAGGTCGAAGACCTCAGGGGCCAGATGCTCGTGGTGCGCGAGCAGGCCCCTGCAGCGTTCGACACTGCGGAGTTTCAGCGGTCCATCATGTTGTCGGTCGGGACAATGATGGACGCCAAGCTGGCTGGGGTAAAGGAGCGGCTTCCGCCGGAGCGGGTTTTACGCCCGCCCCTGGCGGCGGACAGGCGAAGCTGTGCGGAGGTTGTGGGCAGAGGGCCCAAACCAGCTGCAAAACAGCCCGCCAAGCCGCCACCAAAAACGGCAAAGAAGCCGACGCCGGCACCAAAGCCGACTCCCAAACCGGCACCGAGACCGACTCCCGGTCCGGCACCGAGGTCGACTCCCGGCCCGGCACCGAAGCAGCGACCTGGACCGGCCCCCAAGCCGGCTCCCAGGGCGGCTGCAAAGGCTGCCACTGCCAAGCCTGCTTCGAAACCGGCTTCAAGACCGGCGCCCAAACCTGCTGCACCAGAGCAGAGTACGGGTGCTGTCGAAGCCGGAGGATGGACCGAGGTCTCCCGGCGGAAAAGGGTGAGGAACAGGGTCAGGACAGAGGCCCCCAAACCCAAGACCACCAGCAAGACACAGTCCAAGAAGCAGACTGGGAAACAGAGAAGGAAGCTGGCCCAGAGGCAGCGGCGTGCGGCTCAGACGCCCGCCGTTGTCTTGACGATTGAGCCCGAGGCTGCCAGCCAAGGGCTCACGTACGCCCAGGTCCTGGACAAGGCGCGGCGTCAAATAAACGTCGCCGAGCTGGGGATCGACATGGCGGTCGATCCCATCAGGATCAAAAGGTCCCAGACCGGAGCTCGGGTGCTCGAGCTTCCGAGGAAGCTGAGCCCTGAGGGGGCGGACCTGATGGCTGAGCGGCTGAGGGCCATCTATGCGGACGGCACAGTGAGGGTCCACAGACCACTCAAGTGCGCGGAGCTCCGAGTGACAGACCTGGATGACTCCGTCACTAAGGAGGACCTCACTGCCGCCGTCGTGGCGAAGGGCCAGTGTCCTCCGGGCACGGTGACGGTCGGCGAGCTTAGGTTGGGCCCCGGGGGCATGTTCACCGCCCTGGTGAAATGCCCGCTGGTCGCGGCCCCAAAGCTCGTCACGACGAGGACCGAGAAGTTCTTGGTCGGGTGGAGCTCCGCTCGTGTGGTGCAGCTAAAAGCACGGCCCATGAAGTGTTTCCGATGCCTGGAGATCGGACACACTAGGGCCGTGTGCACCAACGAAACGGATCGTAGCGGGCTGTGCTATAGGTGTGCACAGCCTGGCCACAAAGCGGCGTCCTGTAGTGAGCCCGCCAAATGCCCCATCTGCGTACAGAGGGGGCGCAAGGCGGACCACCAGATGGGCAGTCGGGGATGTGCTCCCCCGGCCCCGACCAGGAACAAAAGGGCCTCAGTGCGGCCCCAAAATGACGCAGCGAGGGCGCAGGTCGCGCCCCGCACGGAGGAGATGATGGAGTCGTAATGGACCAAGTCCGTCCACATCTCTTCCTCCAGGGGAACATCAACCACTGCGCCGGTGCCCAGGATCTCCTCCTTCAAGCACTGGCGGAGTGGACGATTGACGTTGCGGTGGTGGCGGAGCCCTATTTTGTCCCTCCCCGGCCCAACTGGGCGGGGGACCTTGACGGGTCCGTCGCTGTCGTCGCCGCAACAGGCACAAGTTCCCAGCCCCTACACACCATCCGTAGGGGCTCTGGATATGTCGCTGCGTCGTGGGGGTCGTACGCCGTCATCGGATGCTACTTCTCCCCGAACAGGGGTCTCTCCGAGTTCGAGTCATTTATGGCCGAGCTGGAGGCCCTTGTCCGGGTGATGACACCCCGCCCGGTCATTCTGCTAGGGGACCTCAATGCCAAGAGCACGGCTTGGGGGGAACCGGCAACAGACCGGCGCGGGGAAATACTGGAGGCGTGGGCCCTGGGGTTGGACTTGGTTCTCCTCAACCGGGGTCACACCCAGACTTGCGTCCGGCATAATGGCGGGTCCATTGTGGACCTGTCGTTTTGCTCCCAGGCCATTGCCGGGCGCATCAACGACTGGCGTGTCGATGAAGGGATGGAGACGCTGTCCGATCACAGGTACATTCGGTTCAGCGTCTCTCCCTCCGGGGGGCCGAGGGTTCGGCCGACCCCGAACTCAGGCCCTCCACGATGGGCCCTTAAGAAATTGGACAGGGAACTGCTGATCGAGGCGGCCATCATCAGTGACTGGTGCGCACCACCGTCGGGTCTCTCGATTGACGACGAGGCAGAGTTGTTCCGCAGAACGCTGACGTCGGTTTGTGACGCAGCGATGCCTCGCGTCCGGAGAAGACCCAACAGACGGGCAGTCTACTGGTGGTCGCCAGAGATCGCAGTGCTTAGGGAGGCGTGTATTGAGGCGAAACGCCGATACACACGCCATCGCTCTAGGCGCAGGGACGAGGCCGCGGAGGCCCCTCTTTACAGGGCCTACCGCACGGCCAGACAAAATCTCCGCCTGGCCATTCTGCAGGCGAAGGCCGCAGCAAGGCAGGAGATGCACGAGGAGCTGAACCGGGATCCGTGGGGTCGCCCGTACCTGGCGGCGCGGAACAAACTTCGCGTCGCAGCGCCCCCGATTACGGAGTCCATGGAGCCTCAGCTCCTCCGGAACATCGTTTCGTCCCTGTTCCCATCTCACCGGACTGACTATATCCCTCCAGCTATGGGTACCGCGTTTTCGCGGGAACAGCTGGAGGAGATAACCGAAGGAGAGTTCGAGGCGTGCACCCTACGCCTCCGAACGAAGACGACTGCTCCTGGACCTGACGGGGTACCGGCTCGGGCTATTGCCTTGGCTGTGGGTCCCCTGAAGGACCGGCTGCGGGGTCTCTTCAACGCCTGTTTAGTGGCGGGGAGATTCCCCAAAGTCTGGAAGACGGGGCAGCTCGTCCTCCTTCGCAAGGACACACGACCGGCCGACTCGCCCTCGGGCTACCGGCCTATCGTTCTGCTGGACGAGGCGGGCAAGCTCTTTGAGCGCGTCATCGCCGCCCGCATCGTTCGGCATCTGACGGGTACGGGGCCCGACTTGTCGGCCTCCCAGTTTGGCTTCAGGGCGGGGCGGTCTACGCTGGACGCCCTGAGCCATGTGAAAAGGTTCGCCACGGAGGCTGCGGCGCGGGGAGGAATGGCGCTAGCGGTGTCGCTCGACATCGCGAACGCCTTCAACTCGCTGCCGCACCAGTGCATTGAGTCGGCGCTTCGTTATCACGGGGCGCCCCTCTATCTTCAGCACATCGTGGCGGACTACCTGCGCGACCGACATGTCGCCTACACGGGAGTGACGGGCCCGCAGCTGCAACCCACCGGGCGCGGTGTTCCACAGGGGTCAGTCCTGGGACCTCTCTTGTGGAACATCGGGTACGATTGGGTGCTTCGCGGCGCCCTCCTCAGCCTGACGGAGGTCGTGTGTTATGCCGACGACACCCTGGTGTTGGTCAGAGGGACCACCCAGGAGGAGTGCATCCGGCGTGCTACCTGCGGCGTACAGCTCGTCGTAGGTCGCATCCGGATGCTTGGATTGGATGTCGCTCTGGGGAAGACCGAAGCACTTTTGCTAAACGGCCCCCGGAGTAGACGTACGGATTCGTGCCTAACGGTGGAGGACGCGAGGATCCCACTGAAGGGCACGATGAAGTACCTCGGTTTGGTTCTCGACGGGCAGTTGAGCTTCCGGGAGCATTTTCAGCGGTTGGCGCCGAGGCTTCGGTCCGCCGCTGCAGCCCTCGGAAGGCTCCTGCCAAATGTCGGGGGCCCTGACGTCGGGTGTCGCCGTCTGTACGCCTCGGTCATTCGATCGATGGCTCTGTACGGCGCACCCATTTGGTGTGACAGACTGACGGCCGATAACCGGGCGGTCCTACTTGGTTCGCAGCGTGCTGTTGCCAACAGGATCGTCCGGGCATACCGGACCGTCGGTCACGAAGCCGCGTGTGTCTTGGCTGGGACACCGCCTTGGGATCTGGACGCGAAGGTGCTAACGGAC